>WSYH01018439.1:0-10989 GCA_036426205.1 Ascaphus truei
GGGAGATATACGATACACTGATCTCTTCTTCCGGCGATGTTACAATGAATGAAGCAACATTCCAAGAGACACTGTTTTTTAAGTAACCTTTTGCTTCATTCATTGTAACATCGCCGGAGAAGAGATCAGTGTATCTCGAAAGCTCGCACAAATAAAAGCATTTCGTTAGCCACAGAACGGTATCATCTTTATTTTTGATTATATATATATATTATATATATATATATATATATAGGCACATATATATATAGGCACGGTACCGGTTATTTGTGTCAATGGATGTAGCACTGAGCTCTGTCTGTGTTTCATGTTCTGTCTCTGGTTTTAGGGACAAATGTCCCAGAATTGCTCCAAGAAATGACTGATGCTACCAGAATTGCGCACATATATAGTCTACAGTAAACCAAAAATGTCAATGGATAAATATTCCATAAATGCACTCCCGTTCAGTCCCACTGATAGAAACATGAGGTAGTGTGAAACCAGTAGTACTGTGTGCTCGTGACTATCCCGGGACGGGGCTAAAACGTGGTAGGGAGGATATAGAACCCGGTGCAGCACGTGTCCCCTGTAAGGAAACCGTAAGCGGCTTTTAATCACCGCATCCTCCGCCACTGCCCTCACGTACCCGGTGAACACACAGCAATATTCCCCGACAAGGGGGGGGGGTACTCACGATCTTGACACGCCGGGTCCAGATTCCAAAGTGACGTCAGGCTCCCCTGATCCAGAAGAAGTGCAGTGACGTGCTCCAGCCAAGGTAAGGTAAACAAGAATAGAGTAGTAGGCGCGTTCACTGCTGCCGTCGGGTATAAAATGGAATCCACACGCAATCAGTGTATATGCACTAATTAACAGCCTTTAACTGATTGCGTGTGGATTCCCATTTTATACCCCGACGGGCAGCAGTGAACCGCCCTGACTACTCTATTTGGTTTTAGGGATAATGAGATGGTAATAAGGATGAAGGGAAAAGAGTGGAGAGAATGGAATTCATAAGGGAATGGAAAAGAAAAGAGGAAAGACAAAGCAAGAAGTGCTGAGGAGACAGGTGAAAACATGATGTAAAAAAGGTAAGCAATGAAATGAAGAGAATGGAAATAGGCAGAGAGGTGTACAAAGGAAGAGGTGAGAGACGAGGAGTATAGGTAGGCAAAAATGCTGCAGGCCCAAAATCAAGGTGGGGTTTTATATTATATTATGTCCTATTACCAAGAAATCACAGATACACAGGAAGTTGTATCATTGGTTTTTTTCTACCGTTTTTCACAGGGCCAGATTCACAGATCTCTGTTAATCGGGGCTCTAAAGTGACAATTAAAGTAGGTTAACATCCCGTAAGTCCCTTAACTGAGCTTTTTAGATCTGGCCCTCTGAATATCATGCTTTACAGTAAATTTAATTTCAAGAAAATACTATTTTCAAGGGGAAAGAAATAAACTGTTGCCAATCCTTGTGTTGTGTCGCCTGCTTTTGTAAGTACGGTATATTGAAAGATTAAATAATTCAATTGATAATCTTTATTTTTTTTTTTTGAAGCAACCTAGAAGCACATTGAAATACTTTAAAGTTAGTTTGCAAGAGCTATAAACCAAAACTTGAGAGAGGTTTGACATCCGAAAGCTCCTACCTTTGAATGATGTACACTGTGCCTTGAGAATGGCCTTTTATTTCCTTTGCGAATTCCTGTCTTATATTATAACTTTTGTGTTTGCTTGAACTTTAGTTATTTTTTTGTTCTGTCGGAAAGTTAAAAATTTTTTTTTATACGTTTCAATGGGATTCACGTGTTCTTTTTGCGTGGTTCATTGCAGGATGGGAAATAAAATAACTTTTTTTTAACAAATTGCTACCAGTTATGTCAGATTAATTTACAGTTCCACCTACAAAGTTTTTATCTCTGAAATGAAAATGTTAATATTTCTCTTCTGTTGTTTTCTGGTAGTTCATTTACTTACTAAAGGGTTCTGAAAAAAAAAAGTAGCAAATTGAAGAACATCTCTACAGAATTTAAGCGTAGTTTATTACTCCAAAGTTTCACCACAGTATTTAGAGTTTGACCTTGAAAATGAGAAACAGGGAACAAAACCATTGGTATAATGTAACACACTAAACTTTTACGCAATGCTGAGAAAGACAAGACATCTATAATCCATGTTATTGTAAATGCCACCCATTTTGTCAAGTCCTAGTCTTTAAAAAATACAACTTTATCTTATCTTGGTTACTTACCTTAAAACTAAATAAATGCTTTAAGATTATTTTTTAGCAAACTGCAGTACACCCGTTTGGCAGACAGCAGACAGAAACGTTACTAAAAAGCTTATGACTAAATCAACAGTCTTTAAGGGGCCAGTAAATAGTTTTCAGTGTGATGTAAAATAAAAATTAGGTTTGGATTACATTTGTTTTAGTCTTGCCCAGATTCTTTTCTAAGAGAAGGAATTATGGTTACAGTTTAATAAAGTGAAATTACCCAGATTTCCAGAACGCTTTCCTACTGCCATTCCTTTGCCAACAATTAACAAACGTATTATTATTATTTTACATCTATTTACTGTGTACAGTACATATCAACCATGATAAAAGTGAATAAGTTCAAACACACAATACATGGATGAGGAACATTAGGGAAAAGTTTTAAAATGTGGCCAGGTCTGCTCTGCACCCCCACCCCCCCCTCCCAAAGGCTTCTCCTACCGATTGAGCGACAGCCAGAGTTGGTGGGTGGACCCGCCGACAGAAGGGGAGAGGGCGCTTAGGTGACAAGGCGTCGGGGAGGCGGACCGAGTCGCCAGAGGCTCCCGGCAGCTCCTTTGCAGGGCCCCACATCTTAGACATAGCCCATGGGAGTTTCGCATGACGCATGCAAATGGAATGGTGGCACATAACAAGATAGGGCTCCATCGGGACTACAAAACCCCACCATGCACAGGGGCTGCAGGAACATGAGACTGTACATCCAATAGGGCTGCCTTCTTCCTTGCAGTAAGTGGATACATTTGACGTGTCTGCACCATGCTAGTCAGTCAGAGGGGACAAGGGAAAGGGTAAGGGTGTGTGCAGGGTTGGTGTCTGTGGTCTCTGCACTAGGCCAGGAACCCCCATAGGCCCCAGCTTGGTCCCAACCCCTAAGCTAAGCTGAGGTGTTTGGTCTGAGGAAGGGAACTTTGTGTCCTGAAAACGTTACCACATTAAGCTTGATGCATCAATACATTTGGTAATCGTTTCATACCACCATATTTTGTGGTCTTCTTCTTTTCTCCTACCTTTCCCTAAGATGTGTGGTTGCTGCAGGGATAGGTCCATTAGATAGGGGCATTGCCCCTGTAGTGCCAAGTGTGAGGGACAAGCCAGGACGCAGCGTCAAAACTGTCAATCTGTGGTTGGGACCTTATCACCCCACAGATAAGAGACTTCTTATGGTTGGGACCTCAAGCTGGACACCGCCCCACGTGGAGGCGGACTCATTACTGATGGCGTGGGAACGGGCCGCTTCCTCGTCGTTCAGTCGGTGCTACCGGACGCTGAGTACCCGGCAAGGTATCACACCTTCACCTACAATACACCAACTTTAACACGGTTTGTGGGCAGCGTGTCGCACACATTAGGTGGGTGTTGACTCTTGTGGACACCAGGGTGGTTGGGTGTCCAGGGGCACTCAGTATTTGGGGTATATCCATCAGGGTGTGGACATGGTGTTGGAGAGCACTGTGGGGTTACGCCATGCATGGCCTATTTGATGTGGGGTATAGGCTATATTGTTATTCCCTTTTTCATAGGCATTATGCAGAAACTGTATCTATATCAGTGTGTTTATTTATTACATTGGGTCCCCTGTGATTGGTTTATCCAAAATTGTAGGATCCCGCACAGGTGGAGGCGCTTGTCACCAGAAGGACCAGGTATACCTCAGACTCCCAGACAGGGAGGTTCAGGCAATCCTGTGAGCCACAGTTAACACACACACCACACTAGAGTAGCGCCATCATATCTCATATAGGGTGTGGGAAAAGTGCGCTACATTTGGAGGTGCTGCTGAGATCTCAAACCTGGGGTGCCCGAAGCGAGCAGCTAATTAAGCAGAGTCAAAAATCAGTTTGTGCCCTCCAAAACAGGAGGTCCGTGACGGGCCTCGGGGGCTTCACGAGAGCTCATGAGTTAGTCGGCAAATTTGCGCAGTCTAACACCAAGCAACCAATATGTAAACTGAAGGTTTTCTTGGTCCAACCTACGCCCCTTGGAGAAAGAGAAGCGTTTGTGGAATGGCCCGACTTGGCAGTGCAGGTTAGTGCCAGAATGACAGCACAGACACTGTCAAGAAACAGGACTTGTGGAGTGCTGCGGCCCCCTGCTGCCAACATGGTATGATTCTATCGCCCTGTGTCACCCGGAGACGGACGCTCAAAACCCTACTTCTGGCTCTGGCAAAAGCCTGTGGTGTCCCAGACGACGCCATCTCTGAGGGCCCCAGTTCCATTGCCCTTACCCAGACACAAAACGCGAGGAAGGGTCAGAATTCCTTCTATGTCTTGCTGATGGCCCTATGGACCCTGGTGAAGAAGAATGTGGTCCGGACGTCCTGAAGCCGACGAGTCAAACCAGACAATTCCTGCTGGGAGCTGCCCATAACCCGGTCTCCATCTGACTCAGCTGTGTTCTTCCCCAGAACCATCCTTTCTCATTGAAGATCGAATGACAAGTGCAAGCACAAGAGACCATCTTGCGGATCATGTGCCCAAGATGTCTCGTGACCCTGCCAAGTATGAGCAACTCACGACTCCATCTGAGTCCCAAAGAAGAGTCCAACAGTACGTCGGCCCTGAAGGTCAAGGAGGCATAAGCACTGATGATGACCCTCATCACAAACCATCTACCGCCAAGCCACAAACATCCGGGAGGAGTATTGCCCACTATAGAAACCGAGATGAGCCAGGATGAGCCGTCTGCTACAAAACTGTGGCCAGAAATGTTACTTCAATCGAAACTGCTTGAAAAAAAAAACTTGGACATCCCATTAAAAGCATGACCTGCAAGTTTCAGTCGGCAACCGCCTTCCACGTCCTCAGAAAAACCAACTGCGCCAAGCCCCTGACGATGAAAAACCTCCATCGAAACACTTACAATCGCCTAGGACCAGCCACCATCAGACGCTTCCTCATGGACGGCATTATGCATCGGCGTTGCTGGAATGGGGTTCCAAGTGAAATGTCAGGAATCTGCGTTCTCTGCGTCCCCACACAGAGCAACTCTCTCCCTCTAGGGAGTCCCTGGACACACAACACAATCTGCATTACCGGCTCCACAGCTCCTCGCCCCTGCTGCCGTCGCGGGATCACTTCCCCTCGGCGATTCCTCTGCTCAACGCCGGGCGCACCCACGCGCTCGGCGCACATTCTACACCCTCCTCTGTGCCACGTTCCGCGTTTGTGAACAAATCCATCCTGTGGCATTCCGGCTCCAACTACCACACAGTATGAAAATTCCAAATGTCTTTCATGTGTCCCTCTTAAAAACAACTCATCATCGCCAGTCACTTCTTCTCGGTAAACCGGACCCTGATACTGTCCAAAATAATGAGGAATACGAAGTTCTCTCTCTTTTGGATTCTCGCCTATCCAGGGGCCAGCCCAGTTCTTGTGGGCAGAGGAAGGCTTTGGCCTTTAAGAGAGATCCGTGGGTACCTTTAAGGACTTAAGCCCCGGTCCTCTTAAAGCCCTTCCGGAAAAAGTTCCAGAAGAGAAACCTTTCAATGGGCTGTCTGAGGCCGTTCTGAAGAGGGGGGTACTGTCAGGAATTGGCGTTCTCCGCGATACCCACACAGAGCACTCCTCCTCTAGGGAGTCCCTGGACGCAACAACACAATCTGCCTTACCGACCATCCACGGTCCTCGCCTACCGCGTCAGAGGGATCACTTCCCCTCGGGGATTCCTCGCTAAGCGCTGGCACGCCCACGCCTCCCAAAGCGACACCTGCACCCTCCTCTGGCGCGGTCCGCGGCGTACACGCGTTACAGAGCGCTTCTCAATCTGCACACTCTTCATTCTGCCCCCCGGACCTCAGGGCTCCGCCCAGCACGCCGCGCGGGCATCTAATCAGGTTTCCAACAAGACTCCACCTGGTTGTTATGGCTGCACCCAATCTGCCAGTTCCTCCCTGGTTACTCTTCCTGGCCGCCTCCGATCTGATTGGACCTCCCTGCTTTATCTAGCTCTCTCCGCTCTCAGTCGTTTTGTCAACATAGTCTCTGTATGGAAGTACTTCTGGACAACGCTCACTCGGTAACCCCTTAACACGGCTTGGACTACAACCCTACCTCCGCTCTCCCTCCCTGACCTTGGCAAGGGCATTCATTCAATCATCTTACAACCGGTTCCGGACAAGTATTGTTTTCAGTTACTACACTGGCCTGGCAACAATTTATACCACACTCCGGACACGCTCCTTGTGCGAGTGGTGATTGTATTAACACTTCCCCTTCAGCTCAGGGGACGGGTCTGGTCTGTGGGCAGCAGCTGCGTCGTAACCAGTGACCATTGTATACCATCCCGTTACAACCAACATATTAAGCACCTGCCCACAGTCGGCAGACAAGATAAAATTGTTGGGAAATCGTAATGAGGACTACCCATTGATGGTTGTGGGAATGTTCAGATTGAACAATACCTCAACAGAAACACAGACAAGTCTCACCTCATGGATGTGGAGGTGGGTCTGATATGCCCGAGCCTCGCGAACACCCAAGTGCCCGATCTTATGTGGAACCAACGCCGATTTGTAGTGTGGGCAATGATCTGAGAGTACACGCAAGAGGCCGGCGAATGCCCTGTCCCGCACTACAATCACCCAGTACTAGGGAAAGTAGGGCTGTTAAAATATCAGCACAAGATGGATATGGGGAGTGTTCAACACACAAGGGGTTGTATATCCAGCAGGAGGAGGAGAGGTCATGTACGCTGCGTGCGCTATCTGGGCCACAAGACAAGACAGGGCATTCTTCTCGAGAGCACAGCCCAAGGAAAACACCAACCGAGGCTACAAGCATTGTGCCCAAAGAGCAGGAATGGAAAACCAAGATTCCTTGGAAAGATCCAAGTGTTTGTCCAGAACCATCTACCCGTACCCAACGACCCTTCGATCACGGTTCAAACATGATGTCATTAAATATAAAATGGTTGCCCTCATGTGGTACTTCATCCATCAGATGTTGGGGGGAACATATCTACCCAATCTGATGGTTGTAGTAGACCCATGGGACCACCCTTTGGAATGATCATCACATTCTTTCCCACAAATTACTCGGCGTACACGGTGCGTCTACAAACCAATTCATATTGGCGATGAATAGTTACACCAAAATCTGATTGAGGTAGGAAGTACCACATTGCGGGCAGCCATTTTGTAATCTTAATGACACCACTGTTTGTAACAGGGAAATGAAGCACAGCCCATTTGAATTGGCTGCTTCATTCCCTTTAAATGACGTCATTGAAAAAAAGAGTGTGAGACACTTTGCCAATCAAATGTGATGCACGGCCAATCTAAGGCCTGTGACAGCTTCAGTTGAGCTCAAGAAGTTCGATGAGTCAACATCATGGATTTAACATGGAGTGATTGACAGGATGAAGTAAAGACAAGAAGATAAAGAATGAAAGAATGGTTACAGCAGAAGAAGAAAGAAGTAGCGTTGATAATTCTACATTGAAAAGAAAGAAGAAATTTTTGTTACCTGGTCCCGGATCATTTGACCCATGGATGGCATCAGATTGTGGTAGAGACATCTAATAAAACATGGTGGGATGAAACGCTATGACTGGACAGTTTACTTTAGGGGTTATTCACCTTTTTCGGAAGGCATCGAAAAAAATAGAGGGGAGGTGGAGTATGTTTATATGTAAACCGGATCTCAAACCATTATAAGGGACGGATGTTTGATTGAAGGGAAGATAGCTGAAAATTTGTAGAGACTTGTGGATAAAAAAATAGCAGTGGAGGGTAAAGTATTTAGAAAATGTTTGTGGGAATATGCTATAAACCACCCAAATATCTGTGAGAATGAGGTAGCTAAAAGTTCTTTCTCAAAGGAAGAAACGGCATCACAAAACTGGGTCAGTCTGCATAATGGGGGATTTTAATTAGATCCCAGACCATAGACTGGGGCAATGAGATAGACGTTACACCACAAAAAAGGAACAGTTTTGGGTTTGCTTGGTGGGGTGCATTAAAGCAATTATAGACACAAATATTGAGGAAAAACCAGGGAGTGGGGCAATACTGGACATTGCGTCATAGCTTAAACCAATGATGAAGTAATAACAAATATTCAAATCCTGGGAACATTGGGTAAACCGCGATCATAACATGGTCTCATTTGAAATTAAATTATCAAAAAAAAAATTTGTGGGTTCAATTATAAGACTACTGTAAACTTTAGTAAGCAGATTTACTAAACTAGGTCTAATCTAGTAGTCATACAATGGGATGATGTTTTTTGCAGGGAAAAAATGTAGAGAAAATTGGGACAGTCTTTAAAAACATTGTTAAAAAGCCACTTATCAGTGTATACCTTGGGTCAAAATCTAAAAAGAAATAAGTCAAAACCAATGTGCTAAATAAAAAGGTAGGGGAACCGGAAATGGACAAGAAGACGGGAAGGGCGTTTTAAGCTATTCTTTAAGTCAGAAGCGGACGGAGACATCGTATCAGAATATAAGGATGTAACAAAAACTGTTTTAAAAGAGCAATCCAATATTAGCAAAATCGGATAATGAAAAAAGAATTTCCAATAGAATAGGTCAACTGCTAAAAAGTTTTAAGTACCTAAATAACAAAAAACATGAGAAAAGAAAATATAGGGACCCCTGTCAGGTGTGAGATGGGTAGGCAAGATTATTGGAGATAAGGAAAAAGTGAGGTACAGTATTAAAACAAATTTCTTTGCATCTGTTGTGGTTACCAGGGAAGAATCAAGTTGTTTACAATAGGCAGTGACCAGGCGAGGGAGCAAGCCACCAACTCTCATATTAAGAACAATTGGTTTGAAAAAAGCTTGACAGAAGAGAAGTTCATAAGCGAACTTGGAAAAAAGTTTAAGTCAGAATAGGCACCTGGCCCCCGATGGCATACATCCAAGAGTTCTCAACAGGAGGTTAAGCTCAGTTAATAGCAAAACCATTATATTTAATATTCAGGAACTCCATTTCCAAGGCTCAGCCTTACCACAAGATTGGAGTAAAGCAGTATGTGGTGACTATATGTTAAAAAGGGAGGCTAGAGCACAACCACGGGAAATTACAGACCCGGTAGCACTGACTTCAATAGTAGGAAAACTAGCTGAAGGTTAATAAGAGATAACATCAGAAACTTAATGGGAAAATAAAATATTAGTAATATCGCATGGATTACTGACGGCTAGCTCTTGCATAACTAACCTTATTGTTTCTTTTAGGAGTGGGTAAGTAGGAATTTAGACCAGGGTAATGGCAGTTGAGTGTTACTTAGATTTTGCAAAGGTTTGTACGTTTCACACAACGAGGTTGGTGTACAAATATAAAAAGAAAATGGGACTCTCCCAGTAATAAATATATGCACCTGGATTGAAACCATTGGGTTAAGAGGACAGTCAACAGAGAGGGTGTCAAAATGGACACTTTTTCAGGTTGGGTTATACACGTTGTTGAGGGAGTACACTCAGGGGACTCGGTATGGAACCCCGGCTTTGTAATGTGTATTAATGACCCGTGACGGTTGGGACGAGAGCAAAGTCACCATCTTTGCTGATGATACTAATTTAGGGTTAGGTAATAGAATCAGAAGCCCACGGATGTTAATTTCTCTTCAGAAGGACTTGGAGAGACTGGAAACCATGGGCAGGTAATGGGCAAATGATGGTTAATATAGATAAAGTGTAAGGTTATGCATTTGCGATGCAAGTAAGAAAAGGCGATTACAAATAACATTGAAGCATATATTGGGGGGGAATCCTGAGGAGAGGATTAGGAGTGCTTGTGTAGATGTAGGCTTAGCACAGTGGCCACAATGTTCATTGCAGTAGCTGCAAAGGGCAAAACAAGATCTTATCTTGCCATATATGGCGCAATAAGATGGAAGGAAATGTAAAAACATAATTTGTGTCCTTTACAAAGCATTAGTAAGATCACACTTGAAATGGAGTACAATTTTGGGCACCAATCCTAAGAAAAGACCATTATTTTTTTAGGAACTTAGAGACGAGTGGAGAGAAGAGCACACCAAATATAATAAAGGGATGGACAATCTAACTTATGCAGGAGAGGTAGCTAAATGAACTTTAACTTACATTAGGAAAGAGACGTTTAAGACCGGGGATAGGATAACTATGTACAAAGACATATGTCGCGGGGGGACAATACAAGGAGCTTTCACAAAGAATATTCCTCCCACGGGCAGTACAAAGGATTGGGGGCATCCCTAAACAGTTGGGACGCGAAAAGGTGATTTTCACCCAGCAACAAAGAAAAAGAGTTCTTAACAGTAAGGGCAGTTTTCTAAAATTGTCGGAATTCATTACCCAGGAGACTGTGATGGAAGATACAATAGATTTGTTAAAAAAAAAATGGTGGTGGACCATCGTTTTAGAGGCGAGAAAGTATTCACGGAAATCAAGTTGCCACATTCATTGGAATCAGGAAGGAATTTAATTTTTCACCTTATTTTTGGATAGTCATTGGATCATATTGACACTGCCGGCTTTTTTGTTTGCCTTCCTCTGGATCACATAAGGAAGTATATGTAGCACTATCAGGATGAAAGTTATCTGTTGTCTAAATTAGGCAAGGTTGAACTGTGATACCGTTCTGTGGCTAACGAAATGCTTTTATTTGTGCGAGCTTTGGAGATACACTGATCTCTTCTTCCGGCGATGTTACAATGAATGAAGCAACATTCCAAGAGACACTGTTTTTAAGTATACCTTTTGCTTCATTCATTGTAACATCGCCGGAAGAAGC
>WSYH01018440.1:0-10988 GCA_036426205.1 Ascaphus truei
ATGATTTCACAGGTCGGACGACATAAGTCAGGGTGAGCAATTGCACATTAGAGAAGAGAACTCCTGTTGAGACCTTGTATCTTGTTTACTGGAGATTCGTTTGTCATCCGCGTACCCTTTGGAAAACGAAGGAAAAATGGCAGTGGACTACCTACCTAATAGACCTCCTCTCCTGATAACACAAGGGACCGTTTTTTGTATTGCCAGGCAGGCCCATCGGGAGATGATGATAAACCCTACCACTCAAAGATAGTGCTATAATCATTTTTGATGCACACAGTGATGTACTGGGTACACCCCGGAAAATTACCCGTACCCAGCTACCCGACCCGGCTCTTTTCAGTTACCGAAAGTATACCGGGACCTCTCCCCGTATGATCCAAGGCACATTTCCGAGAGATCCGGCGCTAACGGCCCCGAACCGGCACGTGAAAGGCAATATAGATTGTCACAGGGTCAGCTTGCCAGCAACATCGAGTCGAGCACACGAATATCACCTCCCTGCAGCCGGCGACAGAAGGTGAGGAAGACCGTGAGGAAGACCATGGACTGGAGCAGGAGTGTTCCTATTGAACACCGGCTCCTCCCCCGGCTGTCCAATAGAACGCTCCTGCCCGTCACATGGTTCCCCGCTCCCACGGCATCGCTGTTGCCCTGTTCCTGCTGCTCCCGCTGGACTTTGGCTGCTTTCACCACCATCAGGATGTCTGCTGCTGCTCCCAGATGTCGCAGCGGTCCTCCTCACCCTCCAGCGGTCTTCCTCACCCGCAGATGCCAACCGGTACCACCTCTGGGTAAAATGACTCATTTGGGGGCCCGGGTACCTTACCCCGGTTTTAGGAAAATATAGGACAAAGGGTACACACACGGTGCAAACATTAGTAACATAGCAAGAGACATACAATGTATCAATGAAGCTGTGTGGAACCCTATAGTCCATTTCTAACAAATTAGGCTCACCCACAGAATAAACCAATTATGTTGGACCAATTTTACAATGTAATAGACATGTTCTGGAAAAAGGTTCATGATTGTGACCACACATAGATTTATTGACAACCACTTAAAGTGGGTGCTGTTTTTTTCTCTACGCACTTCATCCAGATGCCCCATCATGGTACTAGTCAAGCTTGATGAATACCAAACATGACCACTCCAAATAATTATTTAGCACAGTGCCAAAGTGACTGACCTGTATATCTTAGTCTCCTTTTTTACGTGTGCCAGAGATAGACATAACAATACAATAGACTTTCCCAAGGTTATACTCTTGGAATTTGACCATGTTCCCCTGCTACATTACTACACGTAGTACGCTTTCTCCTCCCACTCATCTGTTGGTTCCTGCTATCGAGCAGTTGATGAGTAGCTGATCGTGGAAATCAGATATTAGGTCTGCAAATCATTTGCTTGGAACTTGAGTCTATTTTTTTTTTAATTTGAAATCATAAATATCCTAATTGCACTAAACAAAAAGTGCATTTCGGCAGTTGTTGGGCAAGTAGAAGACAATCGCTTATTGTAATTTTAAACCGGGAGATGAGCACATTTAAAAGATGGCTTCTACTTGCTGATCACTTTTAAATAAATGGATTGCTTTAAAAAACAAACAACAAAAAAACTATCAATACTTAATATTATTACATTACATACATACAATTATGTAATGTTCTCTACCAAAAAAAAATAAGTTTTAAATTGGACCTGTGGTTTTTTTGGGGGCAGTATATGGACAGAGAAATCTTTTCCATTTTTTCCTCTGATGAGTCAGGCATCAGTTTTGATCATTTAGAATTCTCCAGGGATATATATGCATGTGTGTTCCAAACTTAAGGACCTTTCAGTGATGGGTAACCGATTTTGTCCTCTGGCAAAGAATTACAAGAAGGCATTCGCTGAGTCATACATTGGAAAGTCCTATTCCAAAGGCTCTGAAAATATATACCACTGAGGTTATCAGTTAGTAAAAGTAAATTGTTCACCACGTGGGGCCCCAGTGCTATATGAAACCATGCTGTGTTACCAAAACGGTCAGTCACCAGTCTGTTTTCCTGAAGTGGCACCTTAGATGCCTTGTGCTTCTGCCACCAACGCAGTCCCTCTGAACACCGCTGTTTTTCCAATACTGGCCACGCTGAACATTTTGCACATGTCCTAAAAAAACAAGCTGCTGATACCACTTTAAATAGGCAATCTATACAGCGGGCCATACCTTGCCTTTTCATATAGTTGAACTTCAGAAATGGCCTGCTTATATTTAGGTCGTTACAAGTTAAAATGTCAATAATTGTGATGCTTTGTGAATAACATGTGTATTCAATTTGGAGAAAAAAAACAAAGCATGAAGCTTTGCAGCATGCTTTGGTTCTCAGCGTTTTCCCCCACCAAACTATTTTGTATGATGGTTGCACAACATCCGCTGTGTAGTCCAAGTCTAAATCTTCATTACTCATTCTGTTTCTCTCTTTTGAATTTTCTTGACATTTCTATGTCATTATGTCCCTGTATTAGTTTGTGTGATCATAATGACTGCTACAAGAATAAAGGTACAACTTCATACATCTAATGTGCATCGAGGTATGGTTCCATTCGGAGGAAACATTGCTCCAAATGTATCAAACAAAGTCTATCGATTTCTATTAATTGCATTTTTCTTTGATATGTCTGGCACAAATATTTTTGACCAGCATTGGACACTTTTGCCTTACACATCTGGCCCCAGATTTTGTAATTCGTGATTAATTGTCTTACAGATGTACTGTGTGTACATCTGTAAATGAATGTTTAAAAATCATTGTGTGAAGTCATTTTGTCTAGCTGTTAAATGGCATATGTGTTGTTATTTTGTGTGTTTTCCTGGAGAAGTATAAACGTGTCCATGATTGATGCCTTTTAATGCATTAACAAGAGCGTTCTTCAGAGATAAAGTATTAGGCGCAGAGCTTTCTAAACCTCAAAGTTCTCTACAGATGTACCGTAGAGTTACAAGGGAAGGAATATACGGCAAGAAGGAAATATTCATTCCAAAACAAATACAAATATGGAAAGCGTTTTTGGACGTTTTCCACTATTGTGCAATTGCCATTGTTGCCTTTTAACAGTTATTCACGTACAACCTCTGAATTGTAAATATGTCCTCCATGTCCACCATCTTTGGAGTCTTACCCACACCCTGTCTTCTGTCCACCAAGCAGTTCCAAGTAATTGCTAGTCTAATCTCCATCTTGGTTTAGGACCTTGCCTTCCCCTATTTACAATATTCGCCCCAATATACGCCAAGACATTTAACGAAATGATCTTGTTATTGTTAGCATACAATTCTATCAGAATATGACTACAACATCCAGTACCCTATCTAAATTGTTCAGTACGTACCCTATGCTAAATGTGTTCATGGTACAGGTCCCTAGCTAAATCTGTTCAGGTCACATCGACCAGTTTTAGGCAGTGCTGGAAATTTTAATTTGTGTCATCCCCCGTCCTGAATGAGCAGAAATTCAGCGAGGATTCCTTTTGCTTGCTAATAATTAGGTTTGACATAATCCCAGGCAGTATAATTGTGTCCTGAGCCCCTCGGTAACTCATGCTTAGTAAACGTGCCAAACAGCAACCTTGTGTGCAGATATCCGATGGTATTGCTGTTAATCACCATGGGAGCTACCAAAGTCAATCTGCACCAGAGATGCTCAAATCCATCCTCACAACCCCACCCCAACAGTCAGGTTTTAAGGATCCCAGGTACAGCACAGGTGGATCAAAAAGTGTCGGCAGTCCAAGACTGAGCCACCTGTGTCGGAAGCAGGATATTCTAACCTGACGTTTATGGGGGTCTTTGAGGACGAGTTGAGCACCCCTACTACACAATGCCTTGCATGCACCGCTCAAGTAATTGTGTGTGCGCGATTGGAAGGTCCCACTGTCAGACATGATTTAAAAACATATATAATAAAAAGCAAAATTGTTCCCCTGGCTGAGCTTGGACCTTCCGGCATCACCGACGCGACTAAGTGCAAGGGTCTTATCATTGGGGTCGGGTGGCGGGATCGTAACTGGCATACCGGGGTCTGCGTAGACATGAAGGAGGGGTCTGTGTCGTCACGGGGGGGGGGGGGAGCTTTTGCATAGGTGTTTATTTGTGGAGATAATTAATTTTGTTTATTTAAGATTAGACAAGTAATTTCATACTGTTATGTGTAACTTGTGGTGGATGTGTGACTTTTTATCCTTGATTTTGGTGAATCATAGTGGTATTTGACTAGCCTGGTTATTGGGAAATCCGTGCAATTAGAGAGAGAAAGAACATAAGTTCACATACAGCATCCTGTGATGGTGCAATGTTTATATAAAGTAGTAAACTATATCCTGACTACAAAGCTGCCCATGCAATTTTTGCTTACTCTATTGCTGTTTCTCTGGGCGAATAATGTGAAAGTTGATTAAACTTAAAACCTATGCGTACACTGCATTGAAAAACTGCAGTTCAGAGACTTTGCTAAAGACAATTGCAGTTTATTAAAGTTAAATACTTCTGGGGTTATTGCTATTTAAAACTCTAATCAATGTAGACATGATTATATAAAACTAGTTTGGTTTTTCATTTTAATTGCATAATCATTACCCTTGGCCCCCCCGTCCCAATAAAAAGCAAAAAGAGCACCACCCATACATAACTGGGTGGGACTTGGGCATGGAATGTGGTTTTACGAGAACGTAGCCCATCCTGAGTTCTCTCTTGTTCTGTGTTGTAGTGAGGATGCCAGGTGAATAATACCATGATACTGATATCAGTATACATTTTCCAAACATACTGTATCTACGACTGCAGAAACCCCATGCCAAAAAGGCACATTGTAAACAATTTGACATTGCAAGTGGATATTTACTGCAGGCTGTGTGGTTTTTTTATTGAAGGCAACACGAGAACTCGTTATAGATGAAATTATATTGTGTGCGCGGTGTCTGGAAGCACCACTTTTTGTTCTTTAAAACTACGTGCAAAAAACCGCCAGCTCTGAGGTGAACATTGCCTTTCCTTGCTTAAAACTCTGCCCTTGTGTAAGAAACGAGTTTGTAGCAAAAATGGGTGGCATTGCATCAAACACAATTTCTCTGCGGTTAAACATACATTTACTTTATTGGGATTTTCTGAGTGTGATAACGCCCTGATGGCACTACGCAGTTTAATGAATGTCACCATATATTATTCTCTTTCCCTGTTCATCTCTGCTCTGTCGGTCTGTTCTCTCCAATCTGTCTCTCTGCCTGTGTACTTTTTAGCTGCTGTCTCTATCCCTTCTTTCTCTCACTTGTCTCCATTTTCACCTCACTCCTTCTCTTTATAGGGGAATTAACAGCAATAAAATATCACTTGTGAGCACATTCACATTTCTCAGACAGGTCCTGGCAGCCTGCATTTTCCATTATCTCTTGGTATACAATGCTTCCACTGGCGCGAGGAGTTCTGAAAAAACAGACAAATGATCACTCTAGTCACCTTTGCGTCTTATCCATTTTTTGACATGGATCCCTGTATGCCTGCCGCATTACAACACCGCTTTCCGCACAGCCCAGTTGAACAGTGCATAACCTGTAACCCTGCTCACAGACAGCTAAAGAAATGTAAATAAAAGAAGATGAAGAACTAAAATTGGGATGCATAAGAGGACCTACACTATTTGTTTTCCGTGAGAGGCGAGTGAAATGGGTGCTTCTCTCCAAACCCGGCGGCCAGCGGGTACACTGTAATGAATGGTGCAAGATGCTGTTTACCGCTTCTCACTGATACCGAGTAGCTCCCCTTGGTAATGAACTAATGAAGACCCATTTCCCCTGTTGCGTGCCGAGCACAATTTATAGGAAACACCACTTAGCCACTACATAGAGAGGACTACAAAAACAGTTGGTAAAGCTCTGGAAGCACAAATCAACCACAGAAATAAATTAAAACCTAATTGAAATATTGTGGTGACCTTGAGGATCTCGACTTCCAATCAGTCATTCAACACTAGTATACCAGTTTTCAATCATTAGGCCAAATGAACACCCGATCACTGCTGTAAGCCTGACATTTACAGCTGTGGTCTTTTTAAAATCTTCGCCAACGTTTTAAGAGTAGTCTCTACTTGAATAGGAAGCCATTGCAGTAAAAGAAAAAATGAATTTGGCACGAGCTAAATTATCACACACGTCCTCTGTTTCAAGTGGCGCTGCAGTGTTTTAACACGTCTCTTATCTTGCTACTTTTGTCTTGTTTGGTGCTTGGAAATCTGTTAGTCACGCAAGAAGGTCCAATCTACTTTTTGATCCTCATTTAAAAATTGTTTTTTCCTTTCCTTTTTAGAAACAAAATGCTGCCCTTTTCTCTATTAGCCATTCCAACATCCATTCCATTTTTTTTTTTTTATAATTGTGTGCTTGCGTTTTTGGTTTTAACAACAACATCAAATGACTTCCGATCATCTCTTCTTATCATTGTTAGGGTATTGACCAAATCTTCCTCGTCTTCTTTTTCGCATTCTTTTCTTACTCTGGCGTTTTGTGTCAGATCAATAGAAATGTAAAAAAAAACCTTCAAGCTATTTTGATGCATTCAAAATCGTTGTTCTTTAAATTGGTGTTTTTTATTTCTAAATAAAACTCCCTTGATTTTGTTCAATACTTAAAATAATTTCCCACAGTGCTCGCCAGGAGTACGTGTATCAAGGCAAAAGTGGGTCCAATTCTGGGCAAAAAATATAGGGGAAAACTCAGTGGTCGTTTGTTTAAAAGAAATAATATATATTATTTGTAAAAAAAATACAAAATTCCCTTTGATATGTAGGATTTTAGCTTTGATAACATTTTTATGCAGTTGGTTTTGCTTTAAAATTGCATCTACTTTTGCCTTTATAACAGTACATCTCCCCAAGAGATGATATCACTTGTGCTCTCATACAAAATCATATTAACTTATAACCTTCTTACATATACAGTATGTATCAAAAGAAAGAATTGTTTGAATATCGAAAGTCCAGCGACTTATAAGATCCCAAGCAGCATTTATTTACAGGTCAAAGATCATGGCAAGCACATCTAATTGTTTTTTTTTTTTTTTTAACTGGTTGCCTACGGTATGGATTATGATAGAGTAATGGTAGACCCGGCTAGGTCCCATAAGACGACAGGGAAACAAGCTGTATAGGCATTCCCTTCCCCGTTTTTTAAGGACACTCACTTTAAGTACACCTCGCGAGAAGTACATATTGCCTAATAGGCAACGGCAGCTCACGCATGCGCCTGTCAGCACGTCCTGAACAGCAATACCGGCTCCTACCTGTACCGAAGCTGTCGCAAGAGGGGAGACTATATAGCCTGTTACACATGCGTTATTTACATCATTTATGCACGTTATGGACGATTGCAGTACAGTACCTGCATCAATAAGTGGAAAAAAGGTAGTGCTTCAATTTAAGTACATTTTCGCTTACATACATGCTCTGGACCCATTGCGTACGTTAATGCGGGGTATGCCTGTAGTGATTGGGACTATAATCAAAGTCATGTCATGTAGCATACCGTGTGTTTTTTTTTTTGTGTGTCAATTTTTAAAGGGTTAAAGCAGGAGGTCTCCAGAGCGGAACCACGTTAAGGTCTCACATTTTAATCTGGTCTCGAACTGTTACATACGCCTATCTTAATATATAAAATCGAATGTTAGGGCTATCTGCGTTGATTCTGATTGGTCCTCAGCCTCTGGCCAATCAGTTGGTGGGTGTGACCACCCAACTGCCACTCTCTTCCCTAGGCTCGGCGCCACACCACCACACACCCACCTCTCTCCCCCCTCCCCAGCGGCGCTCCAACTCACCTCCCCCTCCCCGCGGCGCTCCAACTCACCTCTCCCCCTCCCCGCTCCAACTCACCTCTCCCCCTCCCCAGCGGCGCTCCAAATCACCGCTCCCCCTCCCCGCTCCAAATCACCTCTCCCCCTCCCCGCTCCAAATCACCTCTCCCCCTCCCCCTCCAAATCACCTCTCCCCCTCCCCGTTCCAATCACTTCTTCCTCTCCCCTCCCCCCCGCTCCAAATCACCTCTCCCCCTCCCCGCTCCAAATCATCTCTCCCCCTCCCCGCTCCAAATCACCTCTCCCCCCTCCAAATCACCTCTCCCCCTCCCCGCTCCAAATCACCTCTCCCCCTCCCCGGCGGGGGAACAGCCAGCTGCCACGCGGCGCCTAAGATGGCGGCGGCCGGAAGGACCCCCTTCCTCCCTCGCGGCGCCGCGTCAGAAGATGGCGGCGCCCGGAAGTACAGGTAGGTGTCGCGTGTGTCGCTCCCCCTCCTCCGGCGCCAAACGGAACTGAGAAAGGGCACACCAACTGAGACACGTGTGTGTGTGTGTGTCTCACTGTCCACTGCCCCTGTCCACTACCCCCACCCCCCCCTCCTGTCCACTGCCCCCCCTCCTGTCCACTGCCGCCCCTCCTGTCCACTGGCCCCCCCCCCTCTTGCCATGCCCCCCTCCTGTCCACTGCCCCCCCCTCCTGTCCACCGGCCCCCGCGCCCCCCCTCCTGTTCCACTGCCCCCCCCCCCCTCCTGTCCACTCCCCCCCCCCCCTCCTGTCCACTGCCCCCCCACTCCTGTCCACTGCCCCCCCCTCCTGTCCACTGCCCCTGCCCCCCCTGCCCCCTGTCCACTGGCCCCCCCCCTGTCCACTGCCAGCCCCCCCTCCTGTCCACTGCCCCCCCTCCTGTCTGCACTGCACTCCGCCCCTCCTGTCCCTGCCCCCCTCCTGTCCACTGCCCCCCCCCCTCCTGTCCACTGCCCCCCCCTCCTGTCCACTGCCCCCCCTCCTGTCCACTGCCCCCCCTTCTGTCCACTGCCCCCCCCTCCTGTCCACTGCCCCCCCCTCCTGTCCACGCCCCCCCTCCTGTCCACTGCCCCCCTCCTGTCCACTGCCCCCCCTCCTGTCCCTGCCCCCCTGCACTGTCCCCACTCTGCCCCCCCTCCCCCCCCCCTCCCGCTTGTCCATTGCCCCCCCCTCCTGTCCATTGTGCCCCCCTCCTGTCCATTGTGCCCCCCTCCTGTCCACTGCCCCCCACCCTCCTGTCCACTGCCCCCCCCCTCCTTCCACTGCCCCCCCCCTCCGTCCACTGTCCGCCCCCCCCCCCTCCTGTCCACTGTCCCTCCCCCCCCCCCTCCTGTCCACTGTTCTCCCTTCTCTCTGGGAACACGGAGAAAGAGAGAGAGAGAGGGAGCGGGAAATTTAACTCACGGTGCAACGCCGGGTCTCTCTCCAACTCACCTCTCCCACCTCGCGCTAACAACTCACCTCTCTCCCTCCCCGCCGCCGCTCCAACTGGAAACAGATGGCGGCGCCCGAATACAGGTAGGTGTCGTGTTGGTCCTCCCCACTTCACAACCCCCCCCCCTGCTCCCCCCCCCCCACTACCCCCTACCAGCCCCTACCCCCCCCACTTCCCTCCCAGAGCACGCTCTACGGCTCACAACATCCCCAGAGCGGAAGAGGGCGCAGGGACTTAATACCTCCTTTGTGCCACCGGGAGTCGGCGGAGGCCACGAGGGGGAGAGAACAGTGGCAGCCCCGAGGAGCGCGGCATGCTGCCAGGTGAGGATTCAGGGGGAGAATCCATGCCTTGAGGCCCCCCCCCCCTGCCTTTGACGTCCCCCTCTGCCTTTGACGCCCCCCTGCCTTTATGCCCCCCCCCCTGCCTTGACGCCCCCCCTGCCTTGCCGCCCCCCCCCTGCCTTTGAGGCCCCCCCTCCTTTGACCCCCCCCCTGCCTTTGACGCCACCCCCCCCCTCCCTTGACGCCCCCCCCTGCTTTGACCCCCCCCCCTGCTTTGATCCCCCCCCTGCCTTTGACGCCCCCCTGCCTTTGACGCCCCCCCCTGCCTTTGACGCCCCCCCTGCCTCCGTGGCAACGCCGGTATACACACACCCTCTCCTCCCCCCCATCACACTCACCTCCCTCTCCGGCGCTGACTCACCTCCCCGGCGCTCACCCCCTGCCTTTCACTCACGCCCCCCCCCCTCCCTGCCTCCGGCCACGCCGTGTATCCACACACCCCTACACCCCCATCACACTCACCTCCCTCCCCGCCTCATTCACCTCCCTGGCGCTGACTCCTCCTCACCTCCCCTCCCCGACTCCCCTCCCGGCTCCCTCCCCGGCGCTCCACTCACATCACCTCCCACACACTGACTGACACACACAACTTACTGACACGCACACTGATGACGCACACAACGCACACTGACTGACGCACGCGCACACGCACACTGACTGACGCACACACACCCACTACACTACCTGAGCCCACACACACACACTTACTGACACACCCCACTGACTGACACACACACTCCGACTGACACACACACACACACACTGACTGACCCCACCCACACACTGACTGACACACACACACTGACTGACACACACTGACTCACTCACACACACACACTGACTCACACACACACACACACACACACTGACTCACTCACACACACACACACTGACTCACTCACACACACACACACTGACTCACTCACACAACTGACTGACTCACGCACACACACTAACTGACGCGCGCACACACACACACACACACACTGACTGACACACACACACACACTGACTGACACACACCCACACACACACCACACTGCTGACCACACCCACACCACACACTAACTTACGCGTCGCGCACCACACACACACACTCCTGACACACACACATCCTCAGTAAGTTGTGTGTGTCAGTCAGTGTGTGGGAGGTGATGTGAGTGGAGCACCGGGGAGGGGAACACCGGGGAGGGGAGGTGAGTCAGCGGCGGGGAGGGGAGGTGAGTCAGCGCCACGGAGGTGAATGAGCGGCGGGGAGGGAGGTGAGTGTGATGGGGGTGTAGGAGGTGTGTGTGTGTATACCCGGCGTTGGACGGAGGCAGGGAGGGGGGGCGTGAAAGGCAGGGGGAGTGAGCGCCGG
>WSYH01001864.1:0-103663 GCA_036426205.1 Ascaphus truei
TATATGTAGAAGAGTGACCTAGGCGCAAAACAACAGGGAAAGAAGAAACACAAAAGAAGGATCATAGGGCAGTATGTCAATTATTACACAGACTATATAATATATTATATATATATAACATACAATACAATACCAATGTATTACTGACAGGTAGGGGTAATAGTAGACTTAACCTTTACAAACAGCAGCCATATTTCCCCCTACCGTCACATAGAGGAGTCTTTATTATTTATTTTTTGCAGGCCTTTGTCTGGTATAATATCTTTGACAGGGGGGCCTGAAAGGTACTACCAGCACCTGCACACATGTACTTGGCCTCTGCTGGTTAAACTGTTCAGTGCTTTGGAGGCACACACTGGGTGACCCCCCACTCCGTCTCTCAACACTTCAGATGAACTCACCAGGAAAACTCAGCCCTGCTGATATTCTGAGGCCCGGGGGGGTGGGGGGGAAGCAGTAAATGGGGATGCAGGTGCCGGGCCGCCGCTTCGATAACCTCATAGGCCGATGGCAGGCATTTTATTCAACCCTATATTCTTTTAAGAATCCCACTTATATCCCCCATGGCTCGTCATTTCCAGATTCCATCAATAGTTTTCGTCATTTTAAGAATCCCTTTTAAAATTATTTCTCGCTCATAACTCCAGTTGAACTTTCCCTGTGAAGCTGGGCGGCGTCTGGCGCAGCTTTATATAGTTGCCCGATGTTAGAAATTTTTGATGTTTTTATATTGCTCCCTAATTTCTCGATGCCATCTTCTACCAATTTCTGATAGGTTTCAAGAAATGGGCCATGACAGAAACGTGGATAGAAATTTGATGGAGGTTTAAGGGGTGCGTATTTGTTTTTGGATTCTACAACGGGATTCTCACCAGAATTTCTAATTTCGTGCTTTGATTTTGCAAAGTACCGCTTCAGAGTCAATTTCCTAATAAATTTATTAACGTCTACATAGGTTTGAAATCTATTAGGTTTATTTGTTGGAGCAACGTTTAATCCTTTGCTTAATAAGGACTCATGATTTTCATTTAATTTAAATTGACTCAAATTAT
This sequence comes from Ascaphus truei, assembly GCA_036426205.1. Taxonomy (NCBI): domain Eukaryota; kingdom Metazoa; phylum Chordata; class Amphibia; order Anura; family Ascaphidae; genus Ascaphus; species Ascaphus truei. Next base: position 1,053 of record WSYH01001864.1, read on the forward strand.
ATATTCCTGTGGGTTTAGAAATTATTTTGATCCTCTCTTTGGCTCTCTTATTTCCTCCTATACATCCTCTTCTGTTGATTCTTTTCTTTTCCTTACTAGGGGTGAGGAGGTTGATATACTTTATTTTGTAATAGAGGGACTGGAGTGTTTCCCCTTGTCCCAATAACGCCCTTTTCCCTCCCCTAAAAAGAGATTTTTGGTTGTTCACCATGGTCGTGTTTATCATGGTGTGTTTCTCTATGTTCTCTTTTTTCCAAATACTCTACAAATTGGGTATGTTCCTTTGTTTCCTTCCTAGATTCCCATGATTTTTCTGGGCTCTCGTGACGTTTATAATATTTATTTTTGTGCGAACGTTTCTCTTGTGGATAGGATTTAGAATATCCTCTTTTGTGTGATATCGGAATCATGTTAGTATTGTCATAAACTTCTCTATGTGTATTCCTATCCCTAGAATACCTTGACTCACTCCTTTCATGTGGTTCATATCTTGGATTTTTTCTGGATTTTTTGTGTTGTATGTGTTTGGTTCCTTATTTTTACAGTTTCTATAGCAGTTATTTTCATAGTCTATTTTGTCTCTCAAGATTTTTTTATTTTTAATTGCAATAGTTGTGTTCTCAATTTTCTCTAATCTTTCTTTAATTTCAACTTCACAGAATTTAAATTCTTCCATTTTGGTGTATGGTTCTAATTTAGTTTGGGTACATTTTATTTCTGTATCCAGTCTTTTAAGGGACTTGCCTCTGTGAGTTATAAGTAGGCTCATCAGTTCGAATGAACAATTATCAAGGAAATCATGCCATGCGTTAATAAAATCTGTGTTGTCTAGATCTAATGTAGGTGTTTTGAAGATCGTAGACCTCTAGGGATCTGTCATGATAATATCATGAACTACTAGGTTGTTTAATCCCCTTTGGTGCATGAGGGGTTAATGAGCTACACTTAACAAAAATACAAAATGCTGGGTTTGAAACCGGTCAGGACTGTTTCTTTGCTCTGCTCTGAATTTCAAAGGGGCTTACTTGGGGCGAGGGTCCATCCTGGATAGCCTACTAATGGTGTTAACTGTTATAATCAAGGTCTATAGACATGGGCTGGGTAGAGCAACTTCAAAGTATTCTGTAGAAGGGGTGGGCTCATGCCAGTGCCTTGAGAAAGAATGTATTAAGGTCTGGGAAAAGATTTTGAAAGGCAGATGGCTACAGAGGGATTTTTGAGACCAGATACAGGATATTTCATTGCCTCTTATCAGTGACCTCTATGGAAAAAATCTATGTCATTTGGTAAAGTATAGATTTTCTTCTATGGTTATCATTTTATTTTAAGAAGCTGTCCTGACTTGTATTGTAACAGTATGTTTTTTGTAATACCTTTATGTTATCTAAGCACTGTATTTTTATATATTTAAACATTTAATAAGTAATGCTTTGGGCTCTGAATGAACTTATTGTGCGCTCTGGGGAGGTTAATTACGATTCGGACACATTTTTGCTATGACTGATTTTGGTGTGTTAAAAGTGCATAGTTTTTGCTATAATAAACAGAGTCCTGGAGCCCTGGCAAATATTTTAGTCTGATAGCTTTTATCATATTTGCATACCCTCAGGTGGTGGCACTGGATAGATCTTATTTGCAATTGAGTAGGGGTTAATATTGACGCACTGTTTTTTGCGGGGAATAAGGTGGGGTGGCTAGAGTAACCGTGTGAATTAACCCTGGTTGCATATATAAGTCACGTGCTCACATGTGTGCTTTTCGTGGCGGTGGCATATCGGGATGGATTGAGTAGAGATACAACTCATTTGAGGGACCTTTGCAGGGGTGAAGAGTGAAGCAGCTTGCGGGTTGTGTATTGATCCTTGACCCTGTAGAGGAGATATTGTCCATTTGATGGACCTTTGCGGAGGTGAAAAGTGTGAGCGCTTGCGACCGTCAGTATTAACCCTTGTCCCGTATGCAGATCACATGCTAGCTGGGTGTTGTGACAGGATCCTTTTGATTTCAATGTATTTCTCAAGTGTGGTGATGCCCTACCATTGCTTAACTTCACTTGACATAAGCTTTTCTAGATTTTGAAATTGGAGAAACATATTTTCATCGTTTAGTTGTAATATACTCTCAGTCTCTAGTTCAATGTTGTCTAATAAACAAAAAATATAATTGAGCTTGGTGTTTCTATTAAGTCTAGTATTAGATAGTGAAATGTGTTCCATGTTAGCCAGTGAACAAAAGTCGCACCCAAAAGTGAGAGGTAATGTGAAAAGAAAAAGGAGCTCTAATGTCTACTACTAATTAAATAAAATTACATATGTGAAAGAGTTCCTCCAAATGAAATAAAGCAGTGTGTTCTCGCAGCCAGTGAGATATGGGATTATCCAAATCACCAAGAAATAGTGGAATCAGGAAATACTCTGGCACATGGACATGTATCTAAAGCCCTCTCCCGCCTTAAACCTTTCTCACTGACTGCCCCACACCTCTGGAATGCCCTTCCCCCCAATACCCGACTAGCACCTTCTCTATCCACCTTTAAGACCCACCTTAAGACACATTTGCTTAAAGAAGCATATGAATCGCACTGTGGATAATCCTCGACACATAATACATAAAGCTTGGCCCCCTGCAGACGCACTTACTAGAATTCCCTCCTACTGTCTCTGTACGTTCTCCCTACCTACCAATTAGATTGTAAGCTCCTCGGAGCAGGGACTCCTCTTCCTTAATGTTACTTTTATGTCTGAAGCACTTATTCCCATGACCTGTTATTTATATATTATTTGTTATTTATATGATTACAACACGTATTACTACTGTGAAGCGCTTTTACATTTTTGGCGCTATATAAATAAAGACACACAATACAATACAATAACTCTGGAAATAAACTCCTCAATGAAAAAAGCTAAAAGGATCACGTGAGGACAGCAGTACAGTATATGGTCACAAAATATATATTTATTAAAAAACACACAAAACCTTTGTGACTGGACTATATAAGTACAGTATATGAGCCTAAATAAAATGCAAATTTTGCATGAGAAATAAAACGCTCATTTAAAAAAGTCCCATTGATTGTGCTGATCTGTGTTTACCAATCTATATGGTATTGGTTGGTGGTCCTCTTAAATGCAGATGGTAAATATTAGAGGAAACAGATTGGATGAAAAATGATTTGCAGAGTATTGCTGCAGAGTACTACTGCAGGTAAGAGACAGATAATTGATCACTGTCCAGTTCAGTACCTCTTCAAGAGATTATTCCTTAAATAGGTTGTATCCTCCAATGTTAGGGTATAGGTTTATGAGGTGCACCTTATGCCACAGTTCAGCAATATGATAAATGTGATTTGCACAAATATATTAGCTTTCCAGATGTCAATTAAAGCAATGTGGTAAATCAATAGGAATGGCTCATACCTCATAGTGGTGTATTCACCCACTGTTTCTGCACAACCTGTTGGACTCTGTGACCCCAGCAGTTTTTCAAAGCTGTCCTGCTGGACATTGACTGTCTGGACGGTTGACCTGGCTTGTAGTAGACCATGTGACTCCCTATGGATGACGTCACATCCTTTCCCACAATTTACTCGGTCACATGGTCTACTACAACCAATCCGATTGGGGATATAGTTCTCACAATCTGATTGGCTGAAGTACCATGTGATGCCAGCCATTTTGGATTTAGTGACATCATGTTAAAGGGAAAGGAAGCACAGCCATTCTGATAGGCTGGCTTCACTTCCTTTACATGACGTCACTTAAAAAAAAAAAACCAAAAAACACGATTCTCACAGCCAATCACATCCGTGAGAACCATTTTCCAATCAAATGTGATGTCACAAGCCATATTTAAGGCCGTGACGGCTCATTTGAGCTCAAGAAGCTGACGTGTCAATATCGTGGATTTCACATGGGGTTATTGGATTGACAGATGAAGAAAGAAGATAAAGAAAAGAAAGAAATAGTCACAGATGAAGAAAGAAGAAGGTGATACAAATGAAAGAAAGAATAATTTTGTTAACTGGTCCGGCTCTTCACAGTGAATGGCGTTGGTTTGTGTTTTGTGACGTCACCGGACGAGAGCTTGCTGATTCCCCGGGATTCGGAGGGCTAACGCTTCTGAAGGTAAGATATATATCAAATGTATGTACTTTTATTTTTACAGGTTTTTGGATTGGATTTTTCTTTTTTATGTTTTTCATTGCCCATTGACTGCTGATGTATTAATCTGTGCCTGTTTAGGGTACAGATGAATACAGTAATAACCATTGCATTTTTGGGCAAATGCATTTCTTCTTTTGACTGTTATGTTTTCTATTTATTTTTATTGTTTAGATTTGTTTTGAATTGTGATGTCTTGATTTTTTTTTATTTTCAGATTGTTTTGCGTTTTTATTTAATGATGTATTTTGTTGGCTAATGGTTTAAATTGGTGTTGTCTAGTAGTTAATTCTTTTAGCTATTACATTTATTTTTTTGACTAATGGTGTGATTTATTTAATTGATTGGCTAGAGGTTTTATTTCTTTAATTGATGTTTGTCTAGGTGTTTTATTTAGGTAATTGATTGCCTATTGCTTTTAATTTTACAATTTGGGGGTTTAGGTGCTTGTGGTATAGGTTTTATCATTGTGTATTTTGGACATTCAGGCTTTTGTATTAGAGTGACCATTGACTGCTATAGTAGCTTAGCATGCACATATTATATGGGTATGATGTAGTACTATAACAATAAATGGGTACAAGGTGGGTATAGTGGGTCTGGGATGGGTGGTTAGGCCTCCCGGGTGGGTAGCGGGACAGGGTGGGTTAACCCATTACTATAGCGGTTATTAACTGCTAAGGTGATTAAGGGGCTAGGGGCCATTAGATTGTATTTATTATGTATGCTTTCTGGCAACGGAGGACATGGTCCTGCAGTATGCTGACGAGGACATCCTTCACATTGGCAGGGCTAAGTAGAACGGTTTCTATTTACTTTATTTATGCTGGCTGACTAATGTTGTGTTTAATAATGGGCAAATAATCTATTATCCATATCTGGATAATAGTTACTACCGATTTTAATTTAAATGTATGACTAGTGTAGATGAGCAGCGGGTCTCTGAAGCAGAACTGCGTTGGTTTCAAGTCCTGGCCCCCCTTCTTCCTGAGATATATGCCGTTATGGGGTGCTGGTATCTCCTGTGCATGGAAATGTCCCGATCACGTGACGCGAGCCATTTCCATGCATAGTAGATACCGGCACCCCATAACGGAGCCTGTATCTCAGGAAGTAGGGGGTTCCTGGACCTGAAATCAATTCGGTTCAGCTCTGGAGACCCCATGTTACATTACAGTAATGTTTAACATCAAATAAACCCCCCCGTGATCGCCTGTGAGAGGCGTGCAGTTAGAGTGACTGATTCAGCCTATGTCTTACTGCGCGTCTCTTACAGCCAGGCAGACCCCGGTGGGATTCACACAGCAGGGACCCCTGCATCTGTAGTGCACAGGGAGAGAGGTGCAGAGAGGAGCTGTCCTTTTAAGAACTAATTAACTGCCTCTCTGCTAAGGGAGGAAAAAAGGCAGCTTTTGAATCGCTGCAGTTTTGTTTCTATTTCCTCCCTTATTAATTCCTCTCTCCCTAGCAAGGAGCTGCACCTCAGTATTCCAACCAGTTGTGGGGGAAGAGTTAGGGGGTGAAGCTGCAGTTAGCAGTCAGAGTGTGACTGTGCTGGGTTGAATCACTGCAGCCTCTGGGTGAAAACAAAAAACGTTTTTTAAATACAAAAGATATCAACTGAAATTAAATTAGAAAGCAATAAAACCGATTTCAAACCAAATGTTTGGGAGCTCTGTCACATGCTTCCTGAGTGGGAAGAGTTTTGGAAGGAGAAGAAAGACCCCCAATTGGATTACAATGATCTGGCTTCTTTGTTCGAGAGCTTCCTGAGACTCTGGGAAATCGGAGGGTGAAGATATCTAAAAGGTAAGAAAAACCATTGACTGTAGGTTATTTTTATTTTGCAAGTTTTTTCATTGTATTTTGTTTTATTTGTATTTGTTTTTCATTGCCCATTGATTGCCAAAGTATTTATGTATGCATTTTTTGGCAAATGCATGCTTATATTTCTTTTAAATGTTTTTTGGTTGTTTGATTTTAAATATTGATGCTAGTTAGTTTGTGTTTTGCTTTTTAATTGCTGTTTATTTTTGTTCTTTAACTTTTTAATAATGGTGTTTATTTTGAGTTTTCTTTTATTTGTTTTTTTTGTTTTTGATTCTGGTGCTTATTTGGTTATTGCTTTATTGATTTCTGGTATTTGTTTGTGTTTAATTGTTATTGCTGTTTATTTGGTGATTGTTTTGATTGAATTTGATATTGGTGGTGGTTGTTTTTTTGGGGTTGACAATTGACTGTCATAGTGTTAAATCATGCCCATATTATATGGCCATGATGTACCACTGTGCCAATCAATTGGTTTATTGGCATTTGTAATGTGTTTTATTTTGAGCCTGTTTTTTTAGCTTCCCCATTTATTACTATAGTGTTAAAGCATGCCCATATTATATGGGCATGCTTTAAAACTGTGCCAATCAATGGGTAGCGGGGGTCGTGTTCCTGGGGTGGGTGGTTAGGTCTCCTGGGTGGGTAGCGGGGGAGGGTGGGTTAACCCCTTAATGACTTTAGCAGTAACTAACCATTAGATTTGTATTTTGTTATTGTATTGTTGATGCCCATGGAGGACAAGGATGAGGACGGCCTTCATCCTGGCAGGGGTAAGTGCAAGTTTAATTTACTTTATGCTGTTTGTTTTATTTTAAATGGGCAAATGCACTATTATTCATATATGGATTATTGTACTGTATATATGGGGGGTGGGGGTAGTATTTATGTGAATGTATTGCATATTTTATATTTTATGCACAGGATTGATACCGCAGGCCAGCGGGGACCACCTGCGGAGTGTATCTGGTATCAATCCTGTGCAGATAAAAATAAAAAATGGTTTTATGTAGGGGTACAGGGGTGGCGGGTGGTTTGTGTATTGGTGGGTAGTACATATTGTAATGTTTATTGGGGCAGAGGGGGTGAGTAAAGGGCCAAATACCCCCTTCACTCACCCACTCTGCCCCAATAAACCTGGTTATGTGCCTTAACCAATTCATTGTCTTAGCGACTAGCCGCTAAGGTAATGAAGCTGCTTTAATGTAATTTGTATTAATAGTGTGCGGGAGCAGGCGGTCTCCTGAGCTGAACCGCTTTGATTTATGCCGGTATCCCAGTACAGGATTTAAATCCCACGGTCATGTGACGCGGGAGATTTAAAAGCACAGGGGATACTGGCACCCTGTACCTCGGGAGGCAGGGGGGACCCGAGGCTGAAATCAATGCGGTTCAGCTCAGGAGACCCCCTGCTCACACACACTATGATCAAAATCAATATTTTTAATGCACGATCGCCTGTAAGAGCCGTGCATGGAGACACAGCGTCAATCAGTTGCCGCACTATAGGATTTATAGCACAATAGCACGGATACAAAAAACAGGTTGGGCGATAAAAAAAATAGCACTATCGACCTTAAAAAATGGCCTTCATTTCTTAGTGAATACCATTTTTGGCCTCATGTCTTACAGCGCGATAAATAAATAGATACTCTGGCGATAATGCACTGCTTTGTGAATAGGCCCCTCTGTCTCTCTATTCTGTCTCTCCCCCTATTCTGTGTCTCCCCCCATTCTGTGTGTGTCTCTTTCGCCCCATTCTGTATGTCTCTCTCCTCATGCTGTGTCTTTCTCTCTCCTCATGCTGTGTCTGTCTCTCTCCTCATGCTGTGCCTGTCTCTCTCCTCATGCTGTGTCTGTCTCTCTCCCCATGCTGTCTTTCTCTCCCCCCATGCTGTGTCTGTCTCTCCCCATGCTGTCTCCCCCCCCAAGCTGTCTCTCTCCCCATGCTGTGTCTCTCTACTCATTCAGTGTCTCTCTCTCCCCCTTCAGGACCCTACCGGTAACTGTGGTGCAGAGGGGAAGCCATCTTGGGTCCTGGCAACAGACCCCAGAAGTTCTCACTGACTCACTTCCAGGTCTTAGGCCACGTCCAGGCTGAGAGCAAATCACGTTGTGGCAAATGTGAACATCTATAGTGCGTGCGTGTGAGCGTTCGACAGAGCTATGGAAAAGGCGGCTGCATTATTCTCACTGGGGATGTTAGTCTGTGTCTCTCTCCTCAACCTCAGTATTCATAGGATATTCAAGGACATTTGGTTGCAGCCATTTTGCTGTGAAGCACTATCGACCTTAAAAAATGGCCTTCATTTCTTAGTGAATACCATTTTTGCCCTCATGTCTTACAGCACGATAAATAAATAGATACTCTGGCGATAATGCATTGAATTTATCACTGCTTTGTGAATAGGCCCCTCTGTCTCTCTATTCTGTGTGTCTCCCCCATTCTGTGTGTGTCTCTTTCGCCCCATTCTGTATGTCTCTCTCCTCATGCTGTTTCTTTCTCTCTCCTCATGCTGTGCCTGTCTCTCTCCTCATGCTGTGCCTGTCTCTCTCCCCATGCTGTGTCTGTCTCTCTCCTCATGCTGTGTCTGTCTCTCTCCCCATGCTGTGTCTGTCTCTCTCCCCATGCTGTGTCTGTCTCTCTCCCCATGCTGTGTCTGTCTCTCTCCCCATGCTGTGTCTGTCTCTCTCCCCATGCTGTCTGTCTCTCTCCCCATGCTGTGTCTGTCTCTCTCCCCATGCTGTGTCTCTCTCCCCATGCTCTCTCCACCCACGCTGTGTCTCTCTACTCATTCAGTGTCTCTCTCCCCCTTCAGGACCCTACCGGTAACTATGGTGCAGAGGGGAAGCCATCTTGGGTCCTGGCAACAGACCCCAGAAGTTCTCACTGACTCACTTCCAGGTCTTAGGCCACGTCCAGGCTGAGAGCAAATTACGTTGTGGCAAATGTGAACATCTATAGTGCGTGCGTGTGAGCGTTCGACAGAGCTATGGAAAAGGCGGCTGCATTAATCCTCACTGGGGATGTTAGTCTGTGTCTCTCTCTTCAACCTCAGTATTAACAGGATATTCTAGGACATTTGGTTGCAGCCGTTTTGCTGTGACTCACCCAACCGCTAGCCACTTTGCTGCTAAGGTAAGTGCCGAAACCCCCTACCCTAAAGCCCCCCTACCCTAAAACCCATACCTTAAAAACCCCTGCCCCAAGCCCTTGCCTTAACACCCCCTTCGCTAAGCTTACCCTAAAACCCCCTACCCAAAACAGTAATAAAACTTACATTAGAAGTGGCTGGTGGCGGAGGGTCCGTCTGCGGCCTAATGCCGGTGGCCAATTGGGCATGGCAAAACTATTCTGATTCACAGCTAAGTGAGGCTACAGACTGCTTCAGCATAATGGGGAACTTACATTTTATTAGAACCAACAGCATGGAAATATAAAACATTATTAAGAACAATATTTTTCTTTAAATAAAACTACTATAAGAATGATACCAATAAACAGAATTTAAACAGTCAATACTTTTTTTAAATAGTTTTATGCACCATAAACTAAAGTCAATTATCATTGTGATTTAGCGTAACACAGATACATGTGTTCATTTATATGCGAGTGTCTTAGTAGCTGCTTATCCCTAATCATGCCTGGCTTTAGAGATAGGTCTCTCCCCTGTGTGTGTCCTCTTGTGTGTGTTCAGGCTGGATAACCGACTATATCCCTTCCCACATTCTAAACATACATGCGGTCTCTCGCCTGTGTGTGTTCTCCTGTGTATGTTCAGGTGGGATGACACACTAAATCCCTTCCCACATTCCCCACATACATGCGGTCTCTCCCCTGTGTGTGTCCTCTTGTGTATGTTCAGGCTGGATAACTGACTAAATCCCTTTCCACATTCCCCACATACATGCGGTCTCTCCCCTGTGTGTGTCCTCTTGTGTGTGTCCAGGATTGATAACCGACTGAATCCCTTCCCACATTCTCCACATACATGCGGTCTCTCCCCTGTGTGTGTCCTCTTGTGTATGTCCAGGCTGGATAACTGACTAAATCCCTTCCCACATTCCAAACATACATGTGGTCTCTCCCCTGTGTGTGTCCTCTTGTGTATATTCAGGGTGGATAACCGACTAAATCCCTTCCCACATTCCCCACATACATGCGGTCTTTCCCCTGTGTGTGTCCTCTTGTGTGTGTTCAGGTTGGATGACTGACTAAATCCCTTCCCACATTCCCCACATACATGCGGTCTCTCCCCTGTGTGTGTCCTCTTGTGTGCGTCCAGGCTGGATAAATCACTAAATCCCTTCCCACATTCCCCACATGCATGTGGTCTCTCCCCTGTGTGTGTCCTCTTGTGTGTGTTCAGGCTGGATAAATCATTAAATGCCTTCCCACATTCCCCACATACATGCGGTCTCTCCCCTGTGTGTGTCCTCTGGTGTGTGTTCAGGCTGGATAACACACTAAATCCCTTTCCACACTCCCCACATACATGTGGTCTCTCCCCTGTGTGTTTCCTCATGTGTGTGTTCAGGCTTGATAGGTCACTAAATCCCTTACCACATTCCCCACATACATGCGGTCTCTCCCCTGTGTGTCCCCTCATGTGTGTGTTCAGGCTAGATAAGTTACTAAATCTCTTCCCACATTCCCCACATACATGCGGTCTCTCCCCTGTGTGTGTCCTCATGTGTGTTTTCAGGTTGGATAACTGACTAAATCGTTTGCCACATTCCCCACATACATGCGGTCTCTCCCCTGTGTGTGTCCTATTGTGTGTGTTTACGTTGGATAAACCACTAAATCCCTTCCCACATTCCCCACATACATGCGGTCTCTCTCCTGTGTGTGTCCTCTTGTGTATGTTCAGGCTGGATAATATACTAAATCCCTTCCCACATTCCCCACATACATGCGGTCTCTCCCCTGTGTGTGTCCTCTTGTGTATGTTCAGGCTGGATAACACACTAAATCTCTTCTCACATTCACCACATACATGTGGACTCTCCCTTGTGTGTGTCCTCTTGTGTGTGTCCAAGTGGGAAAACTGACTAAATCCCTTCCCACATTTCTCACATACATGAGGTTTCTCCCCTTTGTGTGTCCTCATGTGTGTGTCCAGACTGGATAAGTCACCAAATCCCTTCCCACATACATGCTGTCTCTCCCTGGTCTGTGTCCTCTTCTGTAGGTTCTGGTCTGATAACCAAGACAGACTCTTCCCACTTTCTCCAAGATCTTTTCCTGTGGCAGCTGCTAATATATATCTTTTGGAATGGGAAGCAGTTACATTGTTTATTAATTGCCTTGACTTGTTGAAAGATGCATTTTCTGTCATATTTATTGGAATGTTGCAGTATTGTTATGTCCTCATCTTTTCCATATTCTCATTTGGGTGTTTGAACTTCAGATGTTTGAGGAGGTTATCCTGACTGCTAAAAGCAACCTTGCAGTGTTGGCATGGGTGGATTATTGGTGCTTGTCGTTGTACTAGACGAGATAAAAAAAATGTCACTGTTACACAAACTGTCTTACAAAAGGCCATGAAGGAGAGGTAAGTTGGCATATCACAAAAAGTTCAGGATGAAAGTAAACTGTAGATGTACATTGTAAAAATGAAGGGTTTAGCACAACATGTGCAGCATTAGGGCCAGGAGAGCAGATGTCGTGGATCATACATTTAAAGTGGATCATTATATTTAACGATTTAAAAGGAAATCTCAGTAGCTGCAAAACACCAATTAAAGTGGCAGAAATCTTTTCAAATCCTTCGATAGATAGTAAGTCGATAGTTTCAGTTGTGAAGATATAATTTAAAACTGTTTGTACAATGAATAGAATACGTGTCTCATTAGAAGCTCACATACCAGTCACCGGGTGTTCCCGTTACCGCACCATGTACCAGGCCTCTAATAATTATAGGATGACCCAACTTTCTGCTAAATCTCCATTGTTAAATCAGGAACCAAATACCCAATTATTGTATTTGACATCACAGATGTTATTCAGACTTATTTAAGCTATACCAGTATTATCCAGTGAATTCCAGAACTGTGTTAATTTTTTAATACATTTGTTTAAAGGTTTTTTTTTTTTAGGGAACAAGGAGTTTGTACTTGTGTTACTGATTCTTCCCCATACAAAAAATGCATTTTATTAAACACAATGATAGATAGATAGATGTTTAATAAAAATGCAATGTTTGTATGGGGAGAATCAGTAACACAAGAACAGACGCCTTAACCTTTAAACAAATGTATTAAAAAATTAACACAGTTCTGGAATATTGGTATAGCTTGTGCTGTGCTTGTATACTGAGTGTAGTGGGTGCACACTGTGCGTCTCTCCAAACCGGCCTCTCCACTCACAGCTGTTCTCCTCCGGTTGTCCAGCTCTCAGGTTACTTCCAGCATCACACTGCCTGGGTATGCTGGCAGAACCAGGAGTTTATACACAACCCACAGTGCCGGTGTGTGCTGGCGGGACCAGGAACCGTATATACCCCATACCTCCTCGGTATGCTGACGGGACCAGGAACTGCACACACCCAACACCGCCTGGGTATGCTGGCAGGTACAGGAGCTGTACACAACCCTACATGTACCGGATGTAATAATTGCGCTCTGTGCGCCTCTCCACTCAGGCACCTTAACTCACAGGTGTTGACCTCTGGTCAGATAGCTCCTTATAACTGTCTAACAGCAATGTATCACTGCCCGGGCTGCCTTTACACGAAACGACTATGTGTCCCCGTCTGTCTCCAATCGTGTATGCAATATATTAAAACATCAATATACTTGCGCTTGCACTCCTAAACACATCCTACGCGTTTCATCTCTATGACTTCGGCAGGGGTACTTTACAATGATCAACACGCATACTTTATAGATAGCATGACCAATGATAGCTAGACCTAATTAAGATTGTTAATTACAAACAGGTAAAACCTCAACCTGTGATCTAAATTAACTCCTCTCAATGCTGGAGAGAATCACATTCCAATACTAAAATCTTACATTTAATACTAGATATATCATTTAAGGACTAATCTAATAGACAGTCAAATACAAAAGGTTTACAAACATCAACCATTGAAACAAACAATACATTGAAAATACTATAGTATATAGTTTGTGTATATAGCTTGCTGAGTTGGACAAAACAGCCAAATCAAGGAAAATAGAGAGAACCCAAATGGAAAATTTGAGAGGAAAAAATGTATTAAAACATACAGGGGCTTATGCAGAGAGGTACCTCTCTGAAAGGCTGAAATTCGCCGCAGGATTGGCAATAAATGTGGTCCTATGCAGGGTACTCCGTTAGCGCGGTGTGCTTGCAATTGCTAATTAGGCGAGTTTCACTTGCCGTGTAGTGGCGCGCTGTATTTGCCCACAATACAGCCAACTTTTGTTGGCGGGCAAAATGTCCCATGAACGCGCCATTTAGTAGCTCCGATTAGCGCGTACATGCGCATCGGAGCTACTGGAATCTTGCGTGTTTCATCATTGGCGAAATCACGCTTCTCGCCACACGTTTGGCGAATTTGAATTGCCTGCCATGTTCTCGGCAGGACAAGCTTCTCGCCTGCGTATTTTCGCCAAAAGATGACGCTATTTCCTTTCTCTATCCTCTCTGCATAAGCCCCACAGTATGTTGAAAACAGGGCATAATTAATTATTTAAACAATGCAACTGTAACTAGTAAATACAACAATAATGTTTATGTATAAGATACATTTACCCAATGTACAATATGTGCTGTACTTCAGTTTGTGGTGGCCACCATCGGTCAAGATTTTTATCATCCTCTTCTTCCAATCTTAATAAAATGACAAATTTACCCTAATAGAATATAGTTTCAGTGTTATCCATTGAAATCATTTATTATTCACATTGGGTAAATGTATCGTATTCATAAACATTATTTTTGCATTTACTAGTTATAGTTGCAATGTTTAAATTATTAAGCAGCCGTTTTGTGTAAAAGCAGCCCAGGCAGTGATACATTGCTGTGAGACAGTTACAAGCAGCTATCTGACCGGAGGTCAACACCTGTGAGCGGAGGTGCCTGAGTGGAGAGGCGCACGGGGCGCAATTGTTACATCCGGTACACGGAGAGTTGTGTAAAGCTCCTGGACCTGCCAGCATACCCAGGCGGTGTGGGGTGTGTGCAGTTCCTGGTCCCGTCAGCATATCGAGGAGGTGTGGAGTATATACGGCTCCTGGTCCCGCCAGCACACACAGGCACTGTGGGTTGTGTATAAGCTCCTGGTTCTGCCAGCATACCCAGGCAGTGTGACGCTGCAGGTAACCTGAGAGCTGGGCAACCGGAGGAGAACATCTGTGGAGTGGAGAGGCCGATTTGGAGAGACGCACGGCGTGCACCCACTACACTCGGTATACAGAAAGGTGGTTACATCTCCCATCAGCACAGTGAGAGAGGCAACAATTTACATCAGAAATGTGCCGGTATCCTGCTACAATAGTTGGTGATTGAGACTTATCTCATACATGCATTTGTCCCTGATCCGTTTGTGAGTGCGCATTTTATAGCTTTTTTCAGTCCTATATACATTTTGTAACTTTACTACACTATGAGTGCGCCTGTTTTTTGTTTGTTTTTTCTCAGATATCCTTGAGGGAGTGGTGATCCCTACAATCAGGCTGCATAGACTCTGTAGGACAGTGTACTGGGACTGGACTATTATTTTTATTGTATTTTTAATAATTTTTTCATTCATATATTTTTTCATCATATATTTTTACTAGTTAATATACACTTACAATGATATTTTTGTAACTGGTTGGTTATCAATTTAGTTTGCTTATACTCCTCAATATATGATCAACAAAGTTTACAGCTTTGTATGTTTGTTATCTGTATTGGTTTAGGCTGAGTCCATGCTCCCTGCTTGCTCGCTGAGGCGCGCTGAGGCTCAGGGAAAGCGGGTGCTTTCCCTGGCCTTGCGGTTGCTTACCGCACGCGCTCTCAGCGGACCGTCAGGGGGCGGGCCGGGGGGCGGGCGGGCCAGTGACGTCACGGAGCTGGTTTGCCCTCATTGGGCGAACCGCTCACGTGACCGGCCTGTCTTGCCGGCAAGCGGGGGAATTTTAAATTCCCCTAAGACCTGCGCTTCCGCAAGCGCGCGGAAGCGCAGGTGAGCCCCTACTAAAGCTGCCTCTAATTGCGGCTGTAGGGGCTCAGTGCTGAGCGGGAGCGCGCGTCAGCACGCTTCCCGAGCAAGCGGTTAACATGGCCGAGGCCTTAGGATTTTAGCAGGCGCTTACTCATCTTTTCATTTTTATTTCTTTTCATCACTATATATATAATATATATATAAATATATTATTATATATATATAATATATATATATATATAATGTATATATATATATATAGATATATATATAATTATATATATATATCAACAAGAAAACAGCGCACAACCCTACTGCATTACAAAAAACAATGGATTTGAGAGGCGCATGCGCGGCTACGGAGTAGATGGCTGCCTAGCCTAAGAGCTCCGCCCCCACAGCGACAAAAGCACCAAAATTACCTAACAGACAAATAAAAATAATTAACCAAAGTGTTTCTGAGTGCTCCGTGATGGCCCCGGCAGGTTCAAAAAAGAAAAACGGAGAAGATCTGAAGACATATTTCGCCAAATACCGCACGCGGCAAACAGACCCTGAAATGGCGCGGGGTTCAAACAGAGACTCCGACACGGAGAGGGAGCAGGACGAAGACACCACAGTCTTGTATTCATTGAGCTATTAAGAAAAGAGGCAGCCTGGGGTAAAGACAGAAAGTGAGGACAGAAGGTGCCGGGGGCAGTAGAGTAGGACACGGGTCTGTGGACAGAAAAGGGCCACAGGACACAAATAGTAACACTGCAGGGTGCAGAGTAGCAGTATAATACACAGGTTTAAACAAAACCAATGGAGAGGGGAGTTAGCTGGGCAGGTTCTAAAAATAAGAAGAGAAATTAGGGTTGGGTAAGTAGGGGTAAAAAAGTTATTGGGGGGGGTGGACACGGGGCTGGGGGGTTGCTCCGGAGTCTGCATGGGTCTCCACTTGGGCACGAGGGGACTTGGTGACTGGTGGCTCATGAAAGCACTCAGAGGGTTGGTCGAGGCGGAAGGTGGCGGGAGGAGGGAAGGGCCACGCGCTCTCATTTCATTGGACCATCCAGCTGGGGCAATGGTCTTCGGTTATATTTGTTGTCTTTGTCTATGTCTCTATGTTTCCCTGGTGTTTCCGTCCCCATCCCTTTCCCTGGCAGGTGAAGGACCCATGGACTGGGCCCCTTACAGCAGCAAGCGAGGAAGATCAGCTATACGAGGCATCTTCCTCGGAGATACAGGTCTAAAACCAGATTATGATGGGTAAGGATATCATCATTAAGTCATATAATGTGAAGGGTTTTAATAGTCCCCAGAAACGCAGGTTAGCTATGACAGACTACAGATGGACAGACCCCGACATATTTTTACAGGAAACACATTTTTCACAGGCCAATTCCCCAAAATATCTGGATAGTAAATACCGGAATTGGTATGCTTCGTCAGCCCCGGTTAAGAAGCGAGGTGTAGCGACACTAATAAACAACAGCTTACCACTTCAAGTGGAACTTATGAAGAAAGATGGGGACGGACAATTTCTCATCATAGTAGGTGACATACAGGGACAAACAGTTACACTTGCGAATGTATATGCCCATGGGGAACAAACAGGGAACTTCCTGTGTAGGTTCTTCTTGGTCTTACAGTGGAAAAAAACTTGGGCGCTCACTTTGCACAATATATATACCAAATACTGTACAGATGCAAGAAGTCAAAATAAACATAAATATACCACACATATTCGGTGTCTGCTGCTCAACCCCAGAGAGAGGATCTTCCCGAATCTTCAAGGAAACATGTGGGAAAAAAGTGATAGAGAGGCGCAGACAAAGGTGAAAAACAATATCAGACCGATAAATAAAGTAACACAGGGGTGATGGGGGATGCATATATAGTGTACTCACACGGGCCTGTGTGGTACTGAGTGTTGCTATAGGTATCTTTAGCTTCTTTCGTCTCTGCAACCAATCTCACTCGCCTGCACTAAGGAAGAGCAGTCCTGTACACCGGACTCGGCAGACAGGAACACACTGCACCGGAGAACGGGAGACTGACGTCGTGGTCGTGGAGCAGTTTTTATATGTGAGTCATTTATCTCACTTTTACTTCTAATAAATGCATTTTTAATCAATCTGTGTGGCGCTGTTTCCCACTATATGCGCCCTGAGTGGCTTATTCCTGACGCACAGAGGGAGAAGGAGTGGGATTGGTTGCAGAGACGAAAGAAGCTAAAGACACCTAAAGATACCTATAGCAACACCCAGTACCAAACAGGCTAGTGTGAGTACACTATATGTGCATCCCCCATCACCCCTGTGTTACTTTAATTATCGGTCTGATATTGATTTTGACCTCCGTCTGCGCCCCTCTATCTCTTCTTTCTTCTCGGTCTTAAACAGAGTGGCCAAAGGATGCATCCTTCTAGGAGGAGACTTTAATCAAACATATGACAGATGCACAACAGGAAAAAAGTCACAGTCCAAGATCAGATCGGTCTAGGCCAAGGGTCTTAAGAGACAACGGACTCATATACATATGGCAGGAACAACACCAGAGTGAGAGAGGTTATACCTTTTATTCCCACCCACACGACAGATATATTTGTCTCGAATAGATTGATTTCAGTGATCTCCCACACAGGGATCCCCGATATTTCGTGGTCAGATCACGCAACGATAGAGCTGTGGTGCTCCCATTTTAGGTTAGACAGACCAAAAGCGAATTGGAAACTTAATGAGTTACTCCTTAGAATACCAGAGATTGAACGAACCGTGAACGAGGAGATCAGCGTATATTTTTAGGAAAATTAGGGTAGTGTCCCTACGCAATCTGCTCTGTGGGAGGCCCATAAGGCTACCACTAGAGGAATACTCATAGGGATTGCGGCAAGACGCAAGAGAGAGATAGACAGCAAGATCAAAAAGCTACAATCCCAATTGGCAGAACTTTGTACTCTCCACAAAAGTAACAAGCTAGCTTCGACTCTGAAGGAGTGGCTTGATACCAAAACAAAACTAAATCTCTTGATGGCCTCTCAGGCAGAAAGGGACTTAAACTGGTCTAAATGTACCTTTTACGAAAAAGCTAACAAACCAGATACCCCACTTGTATTGTATGTCTTTATTTATATAGCGCCATTAATGTACATAACGCTTGACAGTAGTAATACATGTGGTAATCAAATAAACAGATAATATAAATAACAGATCATGGGAATAAGTGCTTCAAACATAAAATTAACATTAAGGAAGAGGAGTCCCTGCTCCGAGGAGCTTACCATCTAATTGGTAGGTAGGGAGAACGTACAGAGACAGTAGGAGGGAATTCTGGTAAGTGCGTCTGCAGGGGGCCAAGCTTTATGCAAGATGTGTTAAGTATTATCCACAGTGCTATTCATACGCTTCTTTAAGCAAGTGTGACTTAAGGTGGGACTTAAAGGTGGATAGAGAGGGTGCTAGTCGGGTACTGAGGGGAAGGGCATTCCAGAGGTGTGGGGCAGTCAGTGAAAAACGTTTAAGGCGAGAGAGGGCTTTAGATACAAAGGGGGTAGAAAGAAGACATTCTTGGGAAGAACGCAAGAGTCTGGATGGTGCATAACGAGAAATTAGGGCTGAGATGTAAGGAGGGGCAGAAGAGTGTAAAGCTTTAAAAGTGAGGAGAAGAATGGAGTGTGAGATGCGGGATATGATCGGAACCCAGGAGAGGGATTTCATGAGGGGAGATGCTGAGACAGATTTAGGACAGAGTAGAGTGATTCTGGCAGCAGCATTTAGGATAGATTGTAGGGGAGACAGGTGAGAGGCAGGAAGGCCGGACAGCAGGAGGTTACAGTAATCAAAACGGGAGAGAATAAGGGCCTGAGTCAGAGTTTTTGCAGTCGAGCAACAGAGGAAAGGGCGTATCTTTGTTATATTGTGGAGGAAAAAGCAACAGGTTTTAGATATGTTTTGAATGTGAGGGGCGAATGTGAGAGAGGAGTTGAGTGTGACCCCTAGGCAGCGTGCTTGGGCTACTGGGTGAATGATCGTAGTTCCAACAGTAATGTGGAAGGAGGTAGTAGGGCCAGGTTTGGGAGGAAGTATGAGGAGCTCTGTTTTGGCCATGTTGAGTTTAAGGCGGCGGAGGGCCATCCAGGATGATATAGCAGAGAGACATTCAGAAACTTTGGTTTGTACAGCAGGTGTAAGGTCGGGTGTTGAAAAGTACATTTGTGTGTCGTCAGCATAGAGGTGATATTTAAACCCAAAAGATGTTATTAGATTACCTAGAGAGTGTGTACAGAGAAAAGAGAAGAGGTCCCAGGACAGAGCCCTGGGGTACCCCCACAGAGAGATCAATAGAGGAGGAGGTGTTAGCAGAAGAGACACCGAAAGTACGATGGGAGAGGTAGGATGAGATCCAGGATAGAGCTTTGAGAATGGAGAATGTGAAGAAGAAGAGGGTGGTCCACTGTGTCAAATGCTGCAGAGAGGTCGATTAATATGAGCAGAGTGTAATGACCTCTGTCTTTGGCAGCATGGAGGTCGTCAGTTATTTTAGTGAGGGCTGTTTCCGTGGAGTGAGCAGTGCGGAAGCCAGATTGTAGAGGATCTAGGAGACAATAGGTGTTGAGAAAATTCAATCACTTGTATTTTGTTATTTATACACTGTCACTTATATTATATACTTTTTGGCACTAATTAATTTTACGCATAATTATATGCGCTAAGTTTGGGTTTTTGTTAGAGCGCTATCGAGCACCTTTTTTCAACTACAATCCAATCCCCAGGAAGATACAAGACTGCAACAGGTGTTCCCTGAAACACCCTTATTATTATACAGACAACCCAATAATCTCAAGAATATTATGGTGAGGAGTAAAGTATTCAACAGTATAACTGAATGCGGGACAAGACCATAGCAGGACGCAAGAGGCAAAACCTGCGCAATACTCCACACATCGGCACAATACAAATACCACACAGGAATTTGGAGTACAAAATCAGATGAAGGTTCACCTGCTCCTCCAGCAATATCATGTACCTCATCATTTGAATTATTTATTTTTGGCGCTGCAACATTCATTGCACGATAATAGTAAGGCACTGTTTTTATGGGCGGTAATACGGCATTTTTTGGTTACCGCAGCTTGATGTATCCGGCCCTTTGACTCAAGTCAGGTTTAGTGAAATTAAGTTCTAGTTGACCCATAATGGTGTATGCAGATTTATCAATAAATCTACGTAAGTACCAGCACTCACTGTCTAATAGCTAAATGATGAAAACAGTTGTAATGCAGAATAAACATTTAATAATAAAACAAACCAGAAATAAATCAAATGTGTTTGCAGAAACCAGTATCACAAATGGGCATGTCACAAAGTGAGGGGGGGGGGGAAAGGAAAAGGGGGAAAAAAAACATGAAACACAAGGAATATACACAAAAAATGGAGAACGGCAAGTATGCTAGGGGGGCAACGTTTCGAGGGACTACCTCTTCATCTGGCCCATTCCCCCTGGTCCAAAAGGTCCCAGAGGTACTTCCCTAAGCCTCCCTTCCCCTATAACTGGTCAAATCAGACACCCCTGAAAATAGATAGCAAACATAATACACACACACACACACACACACACACACCCCGAGTAAGTATAAACAAGGAAGGATAATCAGCATAATTTCCCTTGTATTGTACAGGAGGTGGACAGCGGTCTTCATCCATAATCCATCGAGCCCTCTACTATGACCTTCTCAATGATGCAGATGTCCACGCAACATACAAGGAGCTGCTCGCAAACCTTGCCTCGCCAGACAAAAGACTGAAAATGGTGTCCCGAGTCATGCTAGAGAGAAGTAATAACTTTTATGACCATATATATCACCTCACGGAGTATATGGAGAGTGGAGTTAATGCATACTGTACATATACATTCATACATGTTGACATACAATTTGATGGCAGATACTGTAAGAAGCACTTTGTCCTCCTAGTCTGCCTATTATCCTCTCTATTGTTAAACCTCAGACCCCATTTCATCTTTGGCTTTCTTTCATATTTCGGATAGCCTTATGTCTACCCCCAAGCAGTGGCAGATTAAGACCCTCTGGGGCCCCTAGGCACCAAGACTTTGGTGGCTTTTCCTTTAGTTGGCCCTCCTCCTGCAGCATTGCGGTGTCATGTTACATCGCGTTGTCATGGCAACGCATCACCATTTGACATCACGGCGTCATTTGACGTTGGATTGCCGTGTCCGGGGACTCTACAGCTCCCTCCTGCGGTTGGGCGGAAGTTGGATCCTGACGCTGACAGGAGGGAGAGTATGGCAGACATTGACCGCCGGGCTGCTATATGGGGAGCCACAGCACCGGCCTATTGCAACCTCTAGGGGCCCGCTAACCTTAGAGGCCCCTAGGCATGTGCCAAGTAGGTAATCCGGCCGAGCATTTTTTTAATCCTTTATTGTATTAGCCTCTACCACCACTGCTGGGAGACTATTGCACAAATCCATCCCCCGTTCTGTGTAGCAGTACTCCCTCACATTTCCTGAGACTGCTTTCCTTCCAGCTTTACATCATGACCTTTTGTTATCCCACTACCCGTTCTCTGAAATATCTTTCCCTCCTGTACCTTGTTGAAACCCTTTAAATTGAAAGTTTCAATCGTACCGTCTCCCTTCTCTTCTACAAGCTGTTCTTATTGAGGAACGGTAGTCTTTCCTGATACATTTATGAAGTAGACGTTATCCGGACATTTCATGATTCGTATTCCTGGGCACACCCAGGTCGTGCTGCATGATTTCTCCAAACTTTGTCGCGTTAAGACACGTGTTTACTAGTGTTTTTATTGGGTGTAGAAATGGCATTTTAGCGTTGACTTGGTTTTTAAACACCTGCAAATTGACAAAGTATAGCACAGTACATACTGTAACTGTACAGTAGTGCAAATAAATCAGAATCCATGTAATTAAAAAAAAATCGGTAAACACAGGTGCGACTCGCGGCATTCATGGCGGCCATCACGGAACAATAACCGGTGAATGCCACGTGGAATACAGCAGAGTTCACGAAACGGCTCAGTGAAATGTTCGGATAACCGCCGCTGCATCTGTACAACTTAGCATACTGCTGGCTTACCCCAGTGCTTTGTTAAACTGGTTACCTACTATTAAGTCACTTGAAATAATGACTCCTCGTCCCTTTCATTTTTGTGCCCTAATTGCACGATTTTGCACTTTTTGCCATTACATTTTAATTTCCACACCCTTGGCCAAACTTCTAACCTACCTATATAATTAATACTTTTGTTTATTCTACCAGTGTCAAATCTGTTGCATACCTTTGTGTCACCTCAAAAAAGCCTACCTTCTCTTTCAAGCAGACACACACACACACACACACACACGCGCACACACACACGTGTTCTGTAGTATTAGATCATACTTACTGCATTTGTTTCTCCTCACCAACTAGTGGCGCAGCTAGACATGTGCGGGTCCCTGGGGAAAACATTTTCAGGGCCCCCTCATGTCTCTCTCTCTCTCTTCTCTCTCTTTGCTGTCTCTCTCATGTCTCTTTTCCCTCATGTATTTCTCTCTTGAACGTCATTTTCTCTTTGTGTCTCTTCCTTCCTGTATCCTTTCCTTTTCATGTCTGTCTTTACCCCTGTGATTTAACACAAAAAACGGAGAACGGAAAGTATGCTAGGGGTGGGACGTTTTTTGTGTATATTCCTTGTGTTTCATGTTTTTTCCCCTTTTCCTTCCCCCCCCCCTCACTTTGTGACATGCCCATTTATGATACTGGTTTCTGCAAACACATTTGATTTATTTCTGGTTCATTTTATTATTAAATGTTTATTCTGCATTACAACTGTTTTCATCATTTAGCTATTAGACAGTGAGTGCTGGTACTTACGTAGATTTGTTAGTACTATACAGGGGAATAAGGGTCCCCTTTGGTTCCGTGCACCCTGCAATTGCATAAATTTAACACTATCAGAGTGCTGTCTATCGTCCCCTTTTACCCTTAGATCTCTTGCAGTGTTCCCAGCAGGAGCCTGTCTTTTCTTAGTTTTCACCTCAGCCACAATTTGTTACCTGTAGTAATATAAGGTTATTTTGTAGTAGTTATTCTTTATAACCCAGAAGACATAAGGGCTGATATCATTCATTTTGTGGTGTTTTGTGTCTACTTTATAGGCACATATGATTAAAAATGTTGTCAAGTGAGTCATTCAATCAGAGTGTTAGCGGCGTCCACTGCAGAATTAAAAAGAAATGGTGGACCTCAGGAGCGGCAAGAGCTAAAGTCAGGGGTATGCAGATGCACGGCTCGGGTCACAAGACCACCATCACCCACCCCCAGAGAACCCCACAAGTCAAAAAGCTCCCTAATGGTGAGCGCCCACCCATCAGAGACAGGTCAGGTCGTACTCTCTGTTAAGGCCTTGGGGATGCATTGTCCCCACTTTGTGTATCTAGAAAGCCTCACGTCTTTTGAGGATAAGTATCCTGTTTCCCCCCCCGCCCCCCACCCCCTGTGCCCAGCTAGTAGGAAGTGTTGCAGAAACCGGCTGCTCCTGCACTTTGAATCTTATGGTCGATTTATGTTGGCTTATGGTTTCACCCATCTACGTCTTACCGCATGGGCATTTCATGAGATATACCACAAAGTCTGTGTTGCAAGTGGTGTAATGCTTCAGTCTGTATTTGCGGCCTGCTTGCGGATGCGTAAAGGTTGGACCCTTTTTGATGTTCCCACATTGCGCACATGACAGGCACGGGAACATGCCTTTGCTGGTGTACCTAGGAACCTGGTGGTGAAGGGTTTACTGGAGCCCAGATCTGCTCTGACCACGGAGTCCATGATGGTAGGCACCCTTCTGTATGACATTAGTGGAGGGGCTGCTGGTCCGTGGCAGCAACACTGGTGCATCTGTCATGCTTCAGCTGCTGATGTTACACCCAGACTCTCCATGCCTCCTACGGGTCGCCCATTGGGAAACATTTTGACCCGATGTTGCAGCCTCTGCAGGTATCCACATGGTGGAAGAGGGAATAATGTCACACATAAAGACATAGGGGAACAAGAGAGTTACGACATTAAAATCCAGTTGGCAGTCCTCCAGTCCTCCTACGTGTTTCGTGGAGCACAAGTCCACTTCATCAGAGAATGGATTCATTTTAAGCCACCATGGATGTATACCCATGGATTCCTCATCATTGGTTCAAGGAGAGGTATGAAATGGGACCTATGTCTACAAACAATACACACACACACACACACACACACACACACACACACACACACACACACACACACACACACACACACACACACACACACAAAACACATTTGATTTATTTCTGGTTTGTTTTATTATTAAATGTTTATTCTGCATTACAACTGTTTTCATCATTTAGCTATTAGACAGTGAGTGCTGGTACTTACGTAGATTTGTTAGTACTATACAGGGGAATAAGGGTCCCCTTTGGTTCCGTGCACCCTGCAATTGCATTATTTAACATCGTCAGAGTGCTGTCTATCGTCCCCCTTTTACCCTCAGATTTATCAATAGTTGGAATTTAACATCAGTAATAAGACAACAGAGATGTAAAAACCACACCACACACATATTCTGGATTACCTAGTGCTGGCACGTTACTTTTCCACCGCTTGATACCAAGCTCTTTCCCATATTCATCTCCATACCAGACCAGGAGCTCTGTGTGTGGGGGGAGGACTGTGCAGGTTCTGTAGTAGATTTCCCTGTGGTCCTGCAACGCCACAAGGTTCTGTTCTTCCTCGTTTCTCGCACAATTACAAACCTAGAAATGGGACAGTTAGTGCGGTCTCAAAGTAATGTCTATTTTATAAAGGAAGAGATGAAAAAAGATACAAGTTGTTAATAATGTGACTTGTCTTTTCTTTCTTCTCTACAGTTTTTGAGGTGAACAGAAGTTAATGGAGAGCAATGTATATAAAATGGCTCACTTGTACTGTATATACCCAGTTTGAAAAGAATGGGAGCCACAGGCCACACCAGTGACTACTTTCTTATTACTTAAAAAAACAAATGTTGTAATTAAAAAGTCCACAAAACGATGACACAAGTGACACAAAGGTAAGTTTTTTTTCTGGTGGAACTAAACAGAAAGTGGGGTTGATGTAACAAGGTGTTGTAGCAGGAATGTGTTCCATTAGCAACCTGAGCTTATAACAGGCTCTGGACTGATTTGGAAACTGGACTATAGAAAAAGCCTTTACCTAATCAGGTAACAATGTTGGTTTGGGCTTCAATAAGAAAACTAAAACTAAAACAGTGAAACCAGTCCCTGTAAGAAAAGTGTAACATTATGCTCAAGTGCAGGGTCATGAACATATATGATCAAATACAGAAATGCTGTTTAAAGCTTAAAAGGAGTCAGTATGAAAAGGTATCATGCCAAGCACACCTCTGAGGAAGGCAGGCATGACCTTGATGTCTCTGATTTAGAGAAGGAGGGTATCCCACAATTAAAGCAGGAGAATAAAAAGGTGAGCGCGCACATGAAGTCTTACCTTCATTGTCCTGGAACAGAATTATGTTTTTTTCCTGCTCTCAGGCTGCCAGCACTCTGCAGTGTAAGTTGCCACATTGTTGTTACTAATGCAACTTCTTGCCCTCCCTGTTTTGCCTGTTGACTAGCAACTACTGCACAGACCCCTCTTGGTTGTCCCAGCAACCATAGTTGTATGATTAGTTCTGACTATATCCTGTTTGTTCAGAATAGCATTCTTCCTTTTGGATCCAGCAGTCTGTGAAGACACACTTTGTTACTGCCTCTAACTTACAAGGCATTATTAATTTACCAGGCCCACACAAGTGCCACCTCTCAAGTTATTTTTATGTTCCTGTAATTTTGCCAATAAGGCTGCAGAAGATAGAAAGACTTTGTGCGTATTTAAAGGGGATGAGTTAACCTGCCTGACCCTACGTCTTTGTTACAAGGGGCTGGAGGGCCAGAATATCCATCCTTTTTCCTATTGTCTGAACATTGTTTGAACAGGTCGTGTAAGGCCGCGGCCAGGCTGAAGAGACGCGTGCCAGGCTGAAGTGACACATGCACTGAGGTTTGCCGACAAGGACATGACCAAAGGTCCTGCTCCAAAATATGCCTTGCTGCAGTATACCCCAAGGGACAACCTGAGAAGGCCACTAGGATGTACACAATTATCGATGATCAAGGCAACAGATCATTGGTTAAGTCAGAATTCTCCAACTTGTTCAACGCACAAGACAATGCCTCCCCCTACACACTCAGAACATGTGCAGGACTGATGGAGACAACAGGGAGGAGAGCAAACGGCTATACCATACGTTCCATGGATGGTAGAATAAAAACACCACTCCCTACGTTTATAGAGTACAATCATATGGCAGCGAACAGGAGCGAGATTCCTACACCAGACGTGACACGTCATCACCCACATCTTAGGGGAATAGCCGATCGCATCCCACGATAGAACAAAACGCTCAGATCTTGCTTTATTTTTGATATTTATATGATTGTCACATATATTACAGCTGTGAAGCGCTATGTACACTAATGGCGCTATATAAATAAAGATACCAAAGTGATTTGAACGGCGCTTATACCCACTTGAACTCAATAAGTGAAAATAGTCTAATTCACCAATCAGTGTGATCACATACTTTTCAGTAATCACAAATATAGTGACATAGGAATAGAAATAGAGAAGTGTTAGGTAATTGATAAAATCTCAACCTCTGGTGGGAATTGCTTGAGATTATCTTTTAGAATATAGACTTGTCCAGGGTCCAGAGGGAGCATATATATCAGGATCATGCCAAAAAGGAAGAAAAGAATATAATGTACTATTGACATACAATCCTGAAAGGGAAGGGGGGGATGGGGGGCGGGTCTTGGCTCCTTCAGAGAGCCTACTTACAGTGTACACACAATATATAGGCAGAGAGAATGGTATCCGGATTTCTGGATCAGGATGTGTTGTTTGCAATATAATCTCATGAAAAAAGGAAAAGAAAAGACCGATTGTGCATACTAATCTGATACTTCATCTAAATAAAATAAGTAACATATATGTACTCACATTGTGTACATATAAAATGGACACAAAAAAGTGTTGAACGCCTGAGGTTGTCACACACCGCGGAGGTAGCAGTTGGCACCATTTCTCAGTCTTTAGATTTTCTCCCCGTAGCACGGTAACTGGTTGATCCTCCGGTTTGGCATGTTGCGTCACTTCCTGCCGGATCAGCGCCACATCCGGTCTCTCGTATCAGGGAGATAGAGACGAAATCTCGGGTCGGCAAGTCCTTCCGGCACAGCCTCCTAGCATCTTAGCAGCAACAAGCAATAGCGCTACATACACGTTTCACTGAACTTGACAGCTTCGTCAGGAGAGCATAATCCCCATAGTGGGTGGAACATATTTATTGCATGTGTAATTACAATTAAATCCAATAAAGTTACAGGTTCTCTCAAAGAGTACATAACACAGTAATCAAAATTCTATTGGATAAAAGTCTATACGGTCTCCTCAATAAAACTTTAATACATAAATAGATCAATTTTAAATTAATACAGTATAATGAACCTAAACATACAAAATATATGAATATACAAATAAAATCTGCTTATTAACACCACAATATTACTCCAAAAATCAGGGAATAAAATGAGTGAGAGAAAAAGATCATTAGAATTTCTGTTATAATAAATAAATACATAATAGAGACATATGTTGAGTTACCAGAGATTCAAGGAAAAACAAAATGGAATGTGGACATACATCCCTCTTCAAACCATGTCTTGGCAATATCCAAGTGAAAGGAAGGCTTAGCAATGAAGAGAAACAAGGTCATACCACTGAGGATCACAAAAAAAAACATTTTTATATCTGAGGAATGTGACAGTGGCCTAGGATGTTCAGTAGTCTAGACGAAAAAAGACAAGGTACCACCTTCGCCGAAGGAAGAGAACGATCTCCTGAAGGTCATTGACAAAGATCTTCCAAGATAAGACAAACAATCAGACAACTCCGCCTCCACTCCATCCACCTGGTGGACATCTAACCAAATTAAAAGGAGTTGAGAAATCCGCACAGACAGATCAGTGGAACAATGGGTTAGCGTCTACAGCTCCAAACCAGAACTCTGCAGACCACGCTACTGAATTAGCATCTACAGCTCACCCACAGAGCTCATAATTGTCAATAGAACCAGATTCTCCGCCACAACCTGATGAGATCCCATCGGTTCCAGCAGATTCAGTTCAATTAAGAATCCCGGAAAGCTACAGAGATCCACCTTCCAGTCTGTGCTGCGGCCACAAATGTGACACCTGAAGGCACACAAGAATTCCATTGTTCCTCTAAATGGACAATGCTCCAGTGAGTGTTTGCACAGTTCAAGCATGCTACCACTGCACCCAACCACACACCTGGTGTTAAAATTGACAGCTGCCGTGGTAAGCATCCTTACAAAAGACTAAGCACTACGACAGAGGCAAAGAGGGTTGTCCCCAGTTGCGTTCAAAGGGGGACACATGCAGACAAGACCAACTGCATCAATGAAAAAAGGGACCTCTAAAGGAAGTTTCTTCTGGAAGCAGAATCTTATGACCAACAAGGGCAACTCCACAAGAACAGGTGGTCGTCTTATCAATCCCAGAGTGTGCTGAGTAAGCACGGTTAGAATTACTCCACAGACTAGACTTCTTGACCCTGGAAGCAAGTTCATCTTGACTTTCTCATGAGCCTTGACAACGCTCATGGACGCAATTTCAGCTTTGTCAGAGCCAGAACTTTTACTGGGACTCTGAGGACTTGGGATACCACCACCTGGGTGTCCCCATTATTATTCATGGGTTCTACCCATCTTATGGACTCCTAAAAAGACATTGAGGAGCACCCAGTTATCCTGGAATGGTGCACCTACTTGGCATCCCTCGCCAATGGGATCTTGGAGCCAGTGGTACCAGCCAGCACCACGTGGATGAGGAATATGGACTTATAATGTTGTTGTTGCATTTGATATGTTCCACATATCTATATATTGTTTATAGATAGTGGTATTTACAGACACCAGACGGGGAGTATCCTGGAACAGGATTCCCTCTCTGTTTTGCCTGTTGCCTAGCAACTACTGTACAGAGACCCCTGTTGGTTCTGCCAGCAACCCTGGTTATATGGTTAGTTCTGACTATATCCTGTTTGTTCAGACTAGCATACTTCCTTTTCGATCCAGCAGTCTGTGGGTACACACCTTGTTACTGCCTCTCCCTGACAAGTATTGAAAAAAGCGGTGTGGTGCTCTAAAACTACAGGCACAAATACTTAATTAACTTGTCATATATAGAAAAGTCCTCTGATGGAATACCCCTATGGTATCAAAATGAACTTACCAACACCTAAGTAATAACAACACAATTCCACAATAATTCTAAGAGCTGGTAGAGATCCCACAGACACTGCAGTAAGAATCAACACACTCATGCCCAGACATATATACATCAATGTCGGTGTGTGTTGAATGGTATGGAAATAAGAAGTGAATGACTCACATTTGATTGTAGTATCCTTGTAGGTAAATACCTTCATCCTGGGGTATTGGTGTGCCTCCTTTTTCACAGCATACAGATTGGAGGACGGTAAGAAAACAAAGCACTACTTCTGCTTCGAAGTAGTGATTTGTTTTCTTACCGTCCTCCTCTCCCTTACAAGGCATTATTCCTTTTCCTTCCCCACACAAGTGCCACCCCTCAAGTTATTTTTATGTTCCTGTAATTTTGCCAATAAAGCTGCAGAAAATAAAAAGACTTTGTGCGTATTTAAAGGGGATGAGTTAACCTGCCTGACCCTACCTTTTTGTTACAAGGGCTGAAGGGCCAGAACATCCATCCTTTTTCTTATTGTCTCCTCAACCCTATTTGTCTGAACAGGCCGTGTAAGGCCGCAGTGAGGCTGAAGAGATGTGTGCGTGCTCGGCACGTTTAAATACCTTGATCCTGGTGGACGCATCAAAAGTGCTGTTGCGCACGTGTGCTTACACCGGCACTGTGCTTGAGGATACTGTGGCGGGAGAGGGTTAACCAGGCCAATAATAAAGGTATTATGCCCAGCTAGTTAACCATAATCCCTGTTGGAACTGAAGGGGTTAAACTGTATTGTTCCCATAATATCCTATTTTCCCCATCACTATCTTTTTTGTCCGTATTGCAGCGAAGAAGCTAGCTGCAGATAAAAACTGAATGAATATGTGCCAACTGTATTTGTGACACAAGGGGGAGATTCTAGCGCTGAACCAAGCGCTAAATGAAGAAGCGTGCCTGTGAATAGGTGGCTGCTTTGAAGCATAGGTTTCACTTTCTAAGCCGTAGACCTGTAAACCGCAAGGTCAATCGGATAAGTGGTTTATGGTCTTCCTGAGGTGCCTTCTTGTCAAAATGTATCCATCGGTCTCGTTAACCACTTAAGCTGAATTGTTGCCGTGTGTCTGCGGTTACCGATCAAAAGCTAGCACGGATACATTGTATGCAGGCTTGTAACCCAGACCAATTATAGGTCAAACCGCAGCCCACATCACAGAGGCTATTCAATTAAGTGTATAACTTGCACTAGGAAAGAGCTAACGCTATAATTTTTGGAGTGCAGTTAGTCACACATGTACCATGAACATACATATAAGTTTCATATTTGTTGCATATCCAGAACATACATTTATAAAGATACTGTATTTCAATGGTGTTTTAAATGTGAAGGCAGGAACTCTTTCCTACCGGTCCGGCAATGAATCCATTAACATGCCAATCTTTATGGATGAATGAGCTGAGGGATTTTTCATCTCTGGACTTCAAAGGGCACCCTGCTAAGTAAGTATCAGATACCGGTGCGAAGTATGGGCACTTCACACTTGGCAGCCAAACCCCAGACTTACTGTCGCCAGGTAAGAGGTTGGGCCCAGTATGCTAAGCAGCTTAGTTGGAAAAATGTAAAAGATCTGCGGCGCTCCCCTGTCACACTTATAATCACACTGAGACAGATGTATATTTATACAGACGTGCCTTAGAGCCTAAAAACAAACAAAATTGTATACTGGCCCTTTAGAACTGCAGCTCAACCTTTAAGAGATCCTTCCTTGATCTCCACAAACACAGATTTCTAATCGAGATGGTGAGCGCATAAAAGAAGAGAAGATAAATACTTCGTATATATAATCCACTGCGTGGAACAAGCATAACACAGGGAATGGGTATTGGATAATCAAAAAATGGCTATGCCAATTCTTACTCACACGGGCAAGTGTGAGCCAGTCTTGTCAAGGTATCTTTTTGTAGAGATCCACTTCAGGGGATAATACCCGAAACTGATGTGTAGGTTCCTGATAGAAGCAGTTCACTCCCTCCGGTGTACTCCAAACAGGGGCAAAAATGCTCGGTGAATAAAAGGTAATTTATTGAAACAACAAGTAAGTTTGCAAAACTTACATGCACAGTACAGCACTTCCGGCATCCGTCTCCGTCGTAATAGCTCATGCAGGGACTCCCTTGCTGCCGCGACCGCTGCAAATGAGTTCTTCCTCGGGAGATACGGTGGCCTTCAGTGATCACAAACAGAACACAATGCCGACACAGGATAACGCGTTTCGCGAGTACGTCTCGCTTCGCCAGAGGACACTGTGTATACATTGCACCCCTAGATAGATCCTCTCTGCTCTCTGCCATCAGCTTCATTAGAGCTGATTACTGGTCAAAGCACCACAGAGGTCACTTTCCTCTGCTGTGCAGT
Source organism: Ascaphus truei (assembly GCA_036426205.1). Classification (NCBI taxonomy): domain Eukaryota; kingdom Metazoa; phylum Chordata; class Amphibia; order Anura; family Ascaphidae; genus Ascaphus; species Ascaphus truei. Next base: position 32,960 of record WSYH01001864.1, read on the forward strand.
CTCCAGTATTTCCTAACTGGGCATTTAAGTAATCAATGCCCAGTGGTGGAGGGGTTATTATACCCACCCACTTAAGGTTTAGGTTGTTGTCATATAAACCTCTTCAACCTATGCAGTTGGTTAATTACCTAAGATTTTGCAGACTTAGATATTATGGGAGATATGCAATTTTCATGAGAACCCCAACCAATAATAGGGTCTCAAGATATTCAGGGAATTCTCTCTCTGTTCATTTAAACAGGACAACTGTGATAAAAATAAACACACATACACGAATTTTGTTGTGGTAGAAGAGTTTAATTATATACTCTCTAAATGTTTTTGCTATATCATCAGTCACCCTTGTGTAATCACACTCCGATTTTTATTATATGTTCACATGTTTGTTTTGTTCCATATCCCGTACACTTCATTTTAATTACGTTAATAAAACAGAGTTTTAATTTGTTAGGTGTGTGCCACTACCTCAAGGGGTTACTTTCCTGTCTCACCTTCTCCTGATTGGCTGCAAGGTTTCTTATGGGTTTCAGAGTCCCATTCAGAAACCACTACAACCAATCAGTGCGTGGGAATTCTCCTGCCAGCCAATCACCAATTTGCTGATATTCTAAAGCCGGGTGGGCACCTTTTTTCATTCTGCTAAGGGGCATGCGCCAACCTGGAACTCTACCTCTTAGCATATTGAGCCCCCCGTGGCTCCAGGCTCCACATGATGGCCGGATAGCCCTGTGTTAGCCCAGGACAGAGGTACTCAAGTATAACTGCAGTACTCCTCCTGTTCTAACACTTTGGCATCCCTGAGGCTTTCAAGTCCGGACTCCGCACAGACCCATAGGCACCAAGCTTGGTAGCCATCTGGTCCCTCGGAATCCAGGACTCAGAAATCCCACAGTTCATTGACAGGTTATCAGTATATATACAGATTAAACATAACTCTTTAATAAAATAAACTGTTTCCTGTATCTTGTGTGATAAACATGTGTAAGTCCCTGTCAGGGATGGAATAAGAGGATATACTGCCTAAACTTACTAGCCTCATCCCTGCCACACTATAGAAATGACTTTAAACTTTTTAACACACAAACCACTCAAAGCTTTATCATATAGCTGGAGCATCCCCTGAACCCCTGTACTAGGTTCAGGGTACCTGGGCACCCCCCCCCCTTGTACTAGGGACCCCCTGAATGTTGCAGGTATGCATTAACCTCTTCATGCCCCGTTTACCTTGTCTGGATCATGCTGCAGCAGGAATCCTGGCGGTGAGTCGCAAGAACGTTTTCAAGGTAGGAGTTTGCTCGGAGCAATGTGCTTTGATATATCTGAGAATCTCACTTGATTCCCGGATACATCGTTGGCCTGTCCTGTAACTTTGGAACCCCGATACATAGCCACATTCTGTAAAAACTTTCTCTGGCAAACCCACCCTGAAACTTACAGCCTAGAAATATCCTGGTCCCAGCACCCCGAGAAAGGCAAAACACAGAAAACTCTGTCGCATAATTTGCACACAGTCACAGCAATTCATTTCTGACATCTAGGTCCAAGAGCTGACACTTTAGGACCTCAACACACAGATCCGGGGTAACAAAGTGGGCTTAACTTTTATTAGTGAGCCTGGTTACCCCTTCACCGTCACAGGGAAGTAATTTAAAAAGCTGTTTGGGGGATAAATTAAATTAATATTTCTGTTTCTTCAGTAGTTTCGGGAGGTTTTGCAAAGATTTGGAAAGACAATAAGTGATGGTAATGGTCACAGGGTAATAGTCTGGAGAATATAGATGTGGCATTAGCTGCCCATTAAACTAGGTAAACTAGTGTAGGTGACAGCAACCAAAGTTATCCATAATGTCAACAGCTGCCTCTGGTTAAATAAGGTTTCAAAAAATGTGACCCTGTGTTCCTAAGACGGAGAAAGACTTGTGCGGGGTGAGAGGAAAAGGAGCGCTTAGGAGAGCTAGCAAGGAGAAAAGGCTGATTGTACAAACTCTTGTGGGTTTGTAATCTCAGGACCTAGGAAGAACGTGAACCAACAATGGCATATTTAATAGGTTAAATGTAGCCAATTGTCAAGTTAAAAAACCCGTTTAGCAAACAAATAAACGTAACATTCCCATAGAAAACAAAGTAATTATAAAGCCCTCATTAGTCAAACACAAATGTTCCTGGAGAAATACAGAACAGGATTTCTTTCACAATACACAAATAAGTAAAAGTTATTTTAACCCTTTGACTGACAGAGCGGTCAGGTGATCGCTCCCTCACTGATGACAGAACGGACGGGGAGACCCCCTCCCTCCTATCCCACGTAATGATAGATCCGTCCTGCCCTGCACAGGAGCACAGAATTACATCTCCCCTAGGAAAAACAGGAGGATTACTATGATGTAGCTATGGGCACCCAAAGGGTTAAATGGCGATTTCATCCTTTTCAAGGAAGTCCTGTACTGCAAGAGATTTCATGTTCTCCCACCGCTAGGTTGGATTTGAAGCAGCAGTCCAAACTGCCTTAAAAAAAAAAAAAAAACCTTCGATATGCGCATCAATGTAAGCCAAACACTGACAAGTGATTAGCAAAGTTGCCGATCGATCCGTTCTCCTGTTATTAATCGGCGAAGATTCGGCTCGAGGGTTCATTAATTCCCTATGTAATGCAGTCAGTGGAACGCATATACATATTCATATGCGTTCCACTGACGTGTGCTCGGTCCCGAGCCCTGGTCCTGTCTCATGGGGCTTCTCCAGCAGCAGCAGTCTCGCGTGTCGCAGTAAGTATTGTGGTGTGTGTGTGCGTGTGGAGTTAAAACTGAGCTGGGGGGTGTAAAATGGAGGTGTAAGTGTGTATATAGATAATCATTATATATATATATATAAATAAATATACGTGTGTGTGCGCGAGTCATGGTAACGCTGCGTTAGGAGCTGCAGGGGAGACAGTTGCATGTTGCAGGGGATAAGCCCCCCCCCCCCCGCTCCCTCACAGAGGCCCCCCCGCTCCCTCACAGAGCACCCGCCCCCCCCCCCCCCGCTCACTCACAGAGCCCCCCGACATACGTAAAAAGAGAATAACATGAAGAGAAATAAAAAGAGAAAAAAAAGACTACCCAAGAGAACAGTAAAAAAAGGAGAATAAAAATAAAAGAGAAAATATAAAAAGAGGCACAAAAAAATTAGCTCACAGAAAACAGAGTGCACCGCAGAACACAACCTCGCTAAATGAACAGAGAATCAACAACGCTCAAGAAAACACGAGCACACCACCGCTCCATAAAAAAGAGCCCAACACCTCCCGATCCGCCCCCCGCTCACAGAGCCCAGGGCCCCCCCCCCCCCCCTCCCTCACACAGAGGCCCCCCCCCAGCCCCTCACACAGAGCCCCCCCCACTCCCTCACACAGAGCACAAAAAACAATACAATCAAAAAGAGACAAAAAAAAGCTCACCGCAAACAGAGCCAAACAATCAAGAATTGCTCAGGCTATCAGCCGGCCGCCCTCAAACAGAGCACCCCCCCCCCGCTCCATCACCACAGAGCCCCCCCCCCCCGCTCCCTCACACAGGAGCCCCCCCCCTCCACACAGAGCCCCCCCCCCAAGATCCTCTCACACAAGCCCCCCCCCCACCTCCATCACAACAGCGCCCCCCCCCCCCGCTCCCTCACACAGAGCACCACCCCCCCGCTCCCTCCACACAGAGCCCCCCCCCCCCCACCTGCCTCCCTCACAAGAGCCCCCCCCCCCCGCTCCCCTCAAAAAGCAGCAACAAAAAAAAAAGAGAAAGAAAAAGAGAACAACTCCCTTCCCTTTCCGCCCCAAAACAAACCAAAAACAGCTGACAGACAATCACATGTAACCACCCATCCACCCACCACCAAATTCTTCTCCCCTCCCCCTCCTAATCCTCCCCAAATTTACACAAGTCAATACGCCTCTCCCTACAGACCCAAAACAAAGAACCCCCATAAAATTAACGCCACCACCGCTCTAACGCCAAAGAACCACATTTTAACCTTCGCCACCCCCGCTCCCTCACACAGAGCCCCCCCCCCCACGCTCCCCACACAGAGCCCCCCCCCCCCGGAAGCCAACACTTTCGCATAAAAAGACGAATACCCCGTGTCTGCGGAGATCCGTAAAGACACCGCCAATCGCACCACAGAGCCCCACCCCCAAAGAATCCCGCACAAGAGCACCCCCCCCCCCACGGCCCCCCCGCTCATCACACCTCACACAGAGCCCCCCCCCACCCCCGCTCCCTCACACAGAGCCCCCCCTTCCACCACCCCCACTGGTGTGGGTGTGTATATATATCGTGTGTCACCAGTACATTGATCTCTAGTGCAGGGTTTATGAGCCCTGTGCTAAGGGAACCTGACACCAACACTCCCCCCTCTGTGTGTTATCTAACCTCTTGTACTGTATCTGTCACTATTAGGAGCTGGGGGCCCGGGGATAAAGGGGCGTGTCCGAAGCTGCGTCACCTGTTACCCACAATCCCTGTTGTTAGCAACAGTGGCCCTGATCACGTGATACAGGAGGCGCGCTCCGGTAAAGGAGGTTCCCTGAGTTACAATGTGTGGGGTTCTTCCCCTGCAGCAGCGGGGCTCGCTCATTGGTTAGCGCAGGAGAGGCTCAGGGGGCGTGTTTGAGCCCCCGCCTCAGTCCCTGCTGGATGGGGCGGGGCAGCTATACAGGCGGCGGCGCGCGGACACTCACCGCAGAGGGGGGATCCTGCCTGACTCTCCCGGCCCCTCCCAGCTGCTGCATGTGTGGGAGACGTTGCTGCTGCTGCTGCTGCTCTCTGCCCGGCTGAGAAGGGATTGCTTCCTGCTGCTCATGCGCCTCCGGTCTAGAGCGACCACGTGACCAGCAGCAGCCAATCACAGCAATAATAATAACCAGCTAATAACAGTTAATGTTAAAGGGGAAGAGACACCATGAGACAGTTCCTGCCGGGGGCGTGGCTTAGGAGGTCGTGACGTGATGAGGATAAGCAAATGTCAGAAAATGTTTTATATAATTGTAGAGCACTTTCCCCCACCCTATGGATAGGGTGACCAGATTTACAAAAGTTAAAACCGGGACACATAAAAAAAAATGTATAAAACAAATGACATCATCAACTGTGCTTTATGTCTCCTTTATGTCTCTCCATCCCTCTTTGTCCCGCCTTCTCTCACCCACACTCACCCACTCTTTCTCCCACCATCCCTCTATTCTCTCTCCCCCATCCATCCATTCTTTTTCCCCTATCCCTCCAGTCTCTCTCCCCTCCCACCATCCCTCCCTCCATCTCTCCTCCATCCCCCATTCTCTCCTCCTCCCTCTATTCTCTCCCCCATGCCCTCCACTCTCTCCCACCCATTCGCTCTCCCCCATGCCCTCCATTCTCTCTCCCCCCACCCTTCATTCTCTCTCATCTCTCTCTCCCCCACCCTCAGTTCTTGTCTTCCCCATCCCCCTATTTTCTCTCCCCCATCCCTCCATTCTCTCCCCATGCCTCCTTTCTCCCCCCATCCCTCCATTCCCTCCCCCCATCCCTCCATTCTCCCCCTACCGCCATCCCTCCATTCTCCCCCTCCCGCCATCCCTCCATTCTCCCCCTCCCGCCATCCCTCCAATCTCTCCCTCCCCCCATCCTCCATTCTCACTCTCCCACCCATCCCTCCATGCTCTCTCTCCCCCCCATCCTCTCCGTCTCTCCCCCATTCTCTATCTCTCCCCATGCTGTCTCTCTCCCCATGCTGTCTCTCTCTCCCCATGCTGTCTCCTCTCTCCCCTGCTGTGTCTCTCCCTCCCCCGCATGCTGTCTCTCTCCCTATGCTGTGTTCTCTAGCTCCCATGCTGTCTCTCCCTCTCCCCTCCCCCCCTTGCTGTGTGGGCCTCTCCCTATGCTGTGGTGTGTGTCTCTCCCCATTGCTGTGTCTCTCTTTCTCCCCCATTTCTGTGCCTCTGTCTCCCCCCATGCTGTGTCTCCTGCGCATGCGTTACATTTCCAATATGATGGCGCCCTGCGGAGCGAGCTGCCGGAGCTTCTGGTGACCGGGTCGCCCGCCACCAGCTGTTGCAACACTCCCCCCCATAACTGAGGTAAGCGGGACCACGGGGCCCTGTAGGAAATCCAGAGGGGCTACATAATTATTAATTATCTTTATCCCATATGTCATTAAAAAGAAATTGCTTGGGTATGGAAAGGTGCGATGTTACATTAACCACACACCTGAGGATATTACCCTGACAAACCCTTGAATCTTAGATGAATCTCCGGTGACTTACTGCACGGACTTTTAAAACCATTCAAGCCTATCTGTACTATGTGCAGCCAATCTCGGCATGGGAATCAAATCCCCACCCTATGGCAGAGTTTCCAACAGTTCATACAGCCGGGCAAGGGCTTCATGGTAGGCCAAGGGTCATGCGCTAACCTCACCAACCTGAGCCACTTTAGGTATACCTAACCCGCCCCCTTCCGGCGGCAGAAATGTCTACCTCTGTCGCTGACAACGGGACATCTGCTTAGGCCAACTGTTTTATAATGAATCATCTAGTGTACACTTTATATTCATTTTTACTTTTTTAAGTCCGTACTTCTTCCGACCTCCTGGAGACGCATCCTGCAGGGGGCTTTAGAATTCCGCACTTATGTTATGTCATGTTTCACTCGACTAGGAAGGGCCGGTCATATACTGTATTTGTGATCCTCAATGTATCCGCTGCCCTGCCCCCTGGCTGAATTTTAAGTTCCTTACTCGCATAACTTTACTACCTAAAAAGAGAAGACTTTCATGCATTATTGTAGAAAAGTTAATAATAAGAAAAAATACTGCTTTAAATGGTTGTACCCCACAGCACTCACACGCAACCAAATTTTCACAGCGCTAGCATGTTTCTAACCAAGTTAGCTCTCTGCTTCTGCTGTTGAAAAGCGGCGAAGTTAAAACCTTTTTTCCTCTTTGCTGTTTTGGCATGAAACATTTGTTGTTGCAATACCGGAACTAATACATAACTACAAACAGTACGCAGACCGACATCGTAGTCATCCAGCAGTTTTCCAAGTCGGGGACAAGTATGGCTTATCCTCTAGGAATCTATAAGATTAAAGCTTCCTTCACTTAAATTGGCACCCACTTTCATGACCATTCGCTATATTTGGAAGGAATCAATCCTTCGCCTATAGAACTACAACTTCCTCTGTCTCTGAGAATAACCGTCATTTTCCATGTAGTCTTCCTGAACCCGTGGTTTCAGCAACTTACATACTCCCTGTAATCTTCTTCACCTCCCCCTTCCCTCCTCATACATGGCAACAGGATAGAAGTCCAATCTATCTTGGACTCCAGATATCCAGAGGTTTGTCCAGATCTGTCCAACTGAAGGGTTTTGGGAGGAGTGTGGACCGGAGGAACGTTCTTGGGTTCCTCAGCATCGAGTACAGCGCCCAGCTTGGTCCCAGAGATTCCATGAGAAGTAACCCCCCCCTGAAAACTTGGCTGGATCGCCCAGAGGTCGCCCGCCAGAAGAGGGAAACTGTAAGGAATCCATGAAGGCGCTGCGCTGTCCGGCGCACGCAAGACTTACCCTCCTACTTTAATACGCAGATCGCTCCCAACCTCACCCTGAGCCTGTATCATAATAGACTGGCACGCAGCCCGCGCGGGCCCTTAATTCAACTCGCTGGCCCGACTTCTGGTTGCCCCACGATGATGTTATTAGCGAGCTGGCCGCATGCGCAAGTGCCAGCATGCACCTGTATCACATTTCAAATAAATCAGAAGTCTCCACAAACCTGCCGCCTGCAGCGGATCTTCCTATCAGAAACTCTCAGTGACACGTTCCTGCTGTGTGCATCACCGCTTCCTGTAAATAATCATCAGAGCCAGGGCTCATCGGCTTAGCATAATCTGGCTCTGTTTGTGCGTGTGCCTCTCCACAGGCTGTTCTGTTCAGCCTTGCTTGTTACCTTGACCCATGCTTGCCTTCGGAGCCCGCTCTTCTCCTCTCCTACCCCCGGCTCGTTTGACCATCCGCATCTCTCCAGCCCTGCCTTGCTTACTCTCATGAATCCACGACCTTCCAATCCTGACGTCGGTAAAGCACCCACATGATCCTACCCCTCACTACTGACCCAGCAGTTGACGACAATCTCACCTCTACTACCCTGACCGGCTACCTGACAATCTAGCACTCCAGAACGCGCTCACGCGGCTGTGGTTGTGTATATATATGTCGGTCATGTAAAGCCTACGTCATCTTCTCCTGCTCAGGCAAGCAAGGCCTGGTAAGTGTGGGCATGCAGCAGATTAATCAGGGAGGTTTTCCCTCACACCCTGGTGATGTGTCCTGTGTAGCTATGGGAGTGGTCACAGACTCTACTCCTGGTTGTGATGTCAGAGTTTGTGTAGCCCCAGAGTACATAATACACAACAGCACTGTTGACCTAACAGTTAGTTCTTGCAAGGTTCTGAAGAGTTAAAGTTCTGCAGAAGTGTTAGTTTATGTTAAGTAACTTCCAGAGGAGACGTGTGGTCCAGGGACCTGGCACAGGGCCGTGAATCCCCTAATCTAGGAGATACCTACCAAATGGACGGCGGGCTGGAACTGATTGGCTAGTACATAAAAAACCCAATTGTGGAGGGCAGAGAAAGAAAAGGGCGATCTCTTCCCCCGCCTTCCCTCCAGCCTTTTCGCTGATCAGAAAGACCCCTGTGTGAAGTCAAGTGATTACACGAGGTTGCACCACCGAGGAGGTTCCTCACCAGACCATCCCCATGCGGTAACGCAGGACCCGGCTTATGAATACCATTACATTTGAGGCGAGCTGCCTGAGAGCATTGTCATCAGGACACGGCTTCTAGCTAGGCACACTGGAAACAGGGATAGATCTGCTGCCACTCTACTGTTGCTGGTAGGGACGGACTAGGGGTGTCAGGGCTGACGGCGATATTGTCAGTTCGTCAGGGACAACCTAGGGGCCTGAAAGGAGTGAGGGGTTTTGGAGCCGGCTAATAGCTGACCGAGTTCACCCTTTGAGGCAGTGCTAGTTTTGTGTAGGATCCAGAAGGATAGCCTGTTACTTGGTCAGAATCCTGGAGGAGGGTCTGCGCTAGGCTGACCAAGAGTAGTAGACGCCCCAAGTACTGCATGGCATAGCCAGAGTACCTAGCCCATTCCAGACACCACCGTAGGTAGACAGACTGGGAGAAGGATTCACAGCAGACACTGAGAGAGTGAGCCTACCTGGGTAGTGCAACACTGGGTCACAAACCTAGATGGTACAACATGTGGTGGTGCATCTGAGCAACTCTTATTGTACTGATGGTGGAAGGCTGGCCTGCAGAGCTGGAGCCCATGTACATAATTGGTACGAGAGTTACAACCCAAGAATGGAGGGATCCGCGTTTGCGGATGAAGAACACAAAATGGCGACCAGATCTGATGGGAGGGCACCCTGTGCGTCACCCCACTGAGAGCAAACAGTCGCCGAGTTGTTATCGTTAACCAGTAATGCTCTGGAGCGGACGAAGGCTGTGGCTGCCCCGTTTTTATCCTGTCTGGGACGCGAGGGGCCACCCTTAAGAGGTGAGGAATTGTCATAATTGGGGGAGAACCCCGTGATGGACAAACAAACGGACTTTTTGGGCTTAAAAGTCAACCCAATGGCGTTCCCGCTTGCTAGGGACACCGCATGGAACAGGTCCACATAAACTTTGGTCTGGTGCAGGAACTTGCAAAAGCTGGCCGGGAATGGCGCGAACAGCAGAGCCCCCGCCCTGATGGGGTGCATGGGCGCGAAAACTATGGCTGCGCCTTAGGGACAGTGACTCACTCGGCCCCCCTTTGCTGAGTCAAACCGCTTATTCTATGGGCCTCCCCTGATTTCCTAACCTGGGGGGGGTGAATTCAACTATTGCCTGTGGGAATGCACCACTGGGCCCAGGGACTGTATCCAGAACTGCGCCACTACAAACGTTATTTCCCCGGGGAAGAGCCGTGCAAAAGGGAAGTGATAGTGCACAAATGGCGGCTGCAATGAAAGCGGGAACTGGCCCGGGAAAGCCCCCACCCTGTGGGAAATTGGCGCGAAACTCTAACCCACCTCTCCCCAGGACTGCGAAGGGTGGGCTTAATAGGCCTGATATTCCCCTGTGGTACCCGCCCATAATTGCAACCCCTGGGGGGCGGGTTCCCGCTCTGTCATAAAAGGGATGAGCGAATCAGGAGTTTTGGCGGATCCGCACCTTCCACGTCCCGTTGCGAGGAACCACTGAGAAGAAGAGACCTTACAGGAGGTGGCTCCTTGCAAGAAATGGCCTGCGCCTCCCACTGTGGGCACGATGGTCCTCCACCCGCCTACGCAGTAACCAACCCGCGGTTGCTAGTAGTCATGGTGGCCACACCGAGCCGGTGGTCCCGGGTGCTCTGCCGTATCAATGTGGGCTGCCCGTAGGCACGGCAACACGGCGGCACGTTGCCCCTCATTGCCGGGACTTTATAACCTTTGCCTATGCCCACATTTATTCCAATCCAGCCTTCTGACCCCCCGGTGGACATGGCAAGGGCGCTCCGCCGGTCCCAGGGCGCGTCGCTATGGATCACCGCGCGAGTCCCGGAGACAAGGCTGAGCCGTCAAGTCGCTGGGTGAAAAGGCAGGATGGAGGCGGTTGAAATCACCCCCCGCATTCCCGTGGAAAGAGACTTTCACCATTCCTCTCGGATACCCCTAAGTCAGGAAAAGGGGATTACTCGTACGAGGAACCTCCGTGGACTGGCTGTGTTAAAAGCGAGCCAAAAAAAGTCAGACCGGAAGGACGACACCCCGTGGGGTGAGTGGTGGCCTTTGAGAACAGGGCGTCCCCCGAGATCGTCTGACTCCGACAGACGGAGTCCCATCCGTCCCAGGACCTGATCTAGGAGACGGGAGAGAGCAACGCATGCGAACCCCTACGCGACGGGTAAGCCAACAGCCCTATCAGCACTTATTTGGGGTGCAAGCAGACCCACACTAAACAAGAAAAGTTAAAAACACCCCAGAAGCTCCCCTTTCCACACCACTAAGATCCACTTTCAACCCCCCTCCGCTCACCTTGGGCACCACCCGTCAGCTCCACTTTTCAACTCCCCTAGGATAAACGGTTCACCAAAATGCCGCTCCCTATCCCACCACTACTGATCACCTTGTACTCACCACTCCGAAGCAAATTGTTACTCAAAAGACGAGAACATGTTAACACCATTAGATAGAAAGTGGGGAATCAAATACAAGCAGTAAGAGGGGATATGAAAACGAGAAAGTAAAATGGGAAAAAAAGAAGAGAACACGTGGAGAGAAAAAAGAAAGAAAAGGGAAGAGAAAAGAAGCGAAAAGGGGAAGGTAAAAAAAAGACAGAGAAAAGGGGAAGAAACAAGAAAGGAACAAAAAGGGACAGAAAAGGAAAGAGAAGAAATCGTTAAGAGAAATTTTGTAAAACAAAAAATCCAGATAAAAGGCAAAAGTAGGAAGGAAAAGGGGATAAAAGAAATAAGGTCAAAATTAAAAAAAAAACTATGATCGACAACTTAGTTCACACCACCCATATTGACCAATAATATTACCACCCATAACTACAAAAATACCCGTACAACCTATAAATCCGCCTCCCCTTCCCCCATCCCTCCGCTCACTCCCCCTCTCCCAAGCACCCCTCACGATCCCTTCCACCTACCCCTCCCCCCCCCCTCCGCTCCCCTTCCCCCCCCCATCCATAAGTATTTCAATTATTCCTTCTGTGTGTTTTTTGGTGCTATTTTGTGCAGATGAACATACAAATGTAATAAATATTTTTTTAAAAACTAAAAAATAATAAATGTTCCCAGCACACAAAAGAAGGAAAATGGACACAAAAGAAGGGAAATGGGGGAATGGTGAACCAAAAAGTTTAATGAGCAAAACACAAAGTGAGTGAAAAAGCCACAATACAAAAAGGGGGAGGGAGGGAAGGGGTGGGGTGTACAAACGTAAATGTATAGGGGAAAAGGGGGGCGGCAACGTTTCGGGGTATGAACCCCTTCTTCAGGCCCGTTCCCAAAAGACACAGGGTATCTAATGGTACTTCCCTAGTCCCTATACACGTCTCCCAAAGAAATCCCCAAAAACAAATGGGCAATGAGACATGGATGTATCCTAGTAGGGAATAATGTAACCAGGTAGTATCCTAACAAGGGTTAATAAGGCATGAATGAATCCAAATAGGGGTTAATGGGACATGAATGCCTCTTAGCGGGGTTTAACAAAAGTAAACCACATTAATCTAGGTTATGTCCAAAGTACTCAAGCACACACAGTCCAGCAAGATACGCTTAGGAAAAACTGCTATAGTTGTATGGCTGTACAGACCAGCATAGAGATCCTGACCACCTTGGGAACAGGAGGAAGTGATTTTCATGTGATCTCTCTAGCACACATGCTACTCCACGTTAGGTCTGTATAGCCATATTACTTCAACATATCATTTTCTCTATTGTAGACTTTGCTGGACTGTGGTCAAGATCTCTATGTTGGTCTGTACAGCCATACAACTATAGCAGTTTTTCCTAAGTGTATCTTGCTGGACTGTGTGTGCTTGAGTACATCTTCCTCTGGACACATATACCTTTAGATCACTCATAATGGTTGTAACTCTTTGCACAGGTGTGTAATGTTTTGTTTACTAGCTACATCAGATGAGTTATTTGTTTGGGTCATTTGTTTTTGTTCTTAAACACTTTATCTATGTTTAATTTCAGATTGTTTTTATACATAGGAACCAAATTCATTTTGGATTAGCAGTGCTACATTGTTTTTTATTTTTTTTAGAGATTTTTATGATTTTTCTTTGTTCATTTAAATAAAGTTATTGTTGTTTTTAGTTGGATGAGATGATGCTAGTGACGTCATCACGTATGAGTATGAAGCGCAAAAACGGGAATTCATTTCCGGGTTCGCTAAACATACAAAAACCGAGTGTTTATGATCCGTCACCACACTGTGAGAAAGCTCGTCGGAGCGAAACATGCCAGTGTGTCTTTGTCACGGTAGCTTATGACAAGATATAATGAACACCAAATATCTGGGTTGAACTGAACGAGGCTGATATAATAAAATATAATTTATTCCTTGAAAAAGGTGAACACAGCAATATAGTACAATTAACAGGCAAGAAGGTAACACTTACTTAGGGTTGGGGGATGGAGAAGTATCAGCTAGCAATTCTCCAGCAATCTGGTGACATTCCAGGTGGAATCAGAAGCACAACTAAAAACTGTAGGGTTGACACAGTTTATATACCTATTTTAACCCTATTCTTAACATTGAATACAGTCTATTGGTGAACAATTATCTGTATCCAATCCCTAACGTGGATACACAGATTAACCCATGCCCCTCAGCTAATTAGCCCATGTGTACTGGGACTCTATGGGTAGCCCCATCATTAAATCAGGGGCGACGACCAGTCTACCAAATGAAGTATCTGCATTGTTTGTAGGTGTAGACATAACACTTACAAACCACTCCAGTTTGATGATTCTCCCCTCTCAGGTAACAATTAGAGTGGCAGAGTCTGTTGATTAGTACTTGGTCTGTTGATTAGTACTTGGTGTAAACAATCAGGGAAGTTAACTTTTGATCACAGTGCTTAGGCTCAATCAGCCGGCTGCCCTTCATGACCTATTAGCATAGCAGATGGAGTCTGCATTTTCAGAGCAGATCCAAAATACCATACATATACACTTTAATATCTACACATATTAATAAGTTCCATTCTGGTGGGCTCAGTGGGTCGAAATTTGCCAGTTCTTAATGCCTACAGTGACTCTACACATTGGCCAAATATCAACTTTCCGCGACCTCCAGAACTGGAGATACAGAAATACAGGATTATAATGAAACATGGGAACATACATTTTCCTGACATGACAAGGTGTAAGCCACATTCCTGGATCGCAGTCCAGTTAACCCCTTGCCTCCCTGGTGAGGTCAGGGGGTGGCCATATGGGGTGCAACCCCTTTAATACCGGGCCAACCCCCCTTTCTCTCTACAGTCTTTCCACCTGTGATTAAAGCGTTTTTATTACACCTTCTTCAACTGTTTTTGTTCGTGGTGCGGCGCTTTTTTGTCTGTTTGCCAAGTTTTTCCTGTTGTTACTTTACGCAACCCTCCTGAGACCGAGGCCCTGCAAGTTTAAATCTGTGGATAGAGCAATTCATCTCATACAGTAGTGAGTACTATCTCATTCTTTCAGAGATTTTTCCACTTAATGGAGGTTGTTTAAAATACTGGCATATGCTTGACTCATTGTTTTCTTGAGAAAGTTTAGAAATGGAGTTGGAGTCTAGCCCAGTAATATCCGCCACAACATGAGTAAAGCTGATACTCTACCTATGTGCAAAGTTTATACTTCATATACTTGCTGAAGGGTCAGGCTCCTTCAAGATTATTATATCTAGCAGTGAAGGACTGTTATGTGTATGAAGGTTCTTTCACATATTACAGTGTATCCCATCCCTTTGAGCCCCAGTGTATCTCCCTGAAAGGATACTTTTTTCTTCTATTTATTTAATAAATGTAAATGCTTGTTGCAGTATATATGTGACTGTGGGATTCCAAGTCCGTGGTTCCGAGAGAACAGATGGTGCCAAACCATCAGCAGCAAATTCAAAGATGCTCTGTAAGGAATAGACACGAGCCCTCAAAGATTTTGACTCAAGAAATTTTCTAAGTCCCGCTTTTTGAGGACATAGCAGTCGCAGCTGGGATTGCATGCTGAATTGCGTTCCAGGACTTTCACAAATACCTCCCGGTCATTGGAAAGGGCTCCTACAGAGGTTGTTTGTTAACATTTCATTTTATAGATTTATTTTGTGAGCCCCATTCCCAGTAAGTGTGTTATCAGTGTAAATTGTGTTACTTTGGTGTATGTCAAATGCTTGAATAAATTACGACTTATTTTACTGCTTTGTCTTGCTCAATCAAATGATCCCGGTAGGAAAAGGTGTTAATAACCGTGACTTCTAGTGTTTAATAATTATAATAATTGTTTGTTCTTGTATAGCGCTGCTAGTTTAACGTAGCGCTTTACAGAGACATTTTACAGACACCGTCCCTGTCCTGCAGAGGTTACAATCTATGTTTTTGGTGCCTGAGACACAGGGAGATAAAGTGACTTGCCCAAGGTCACATGGAGCCGACACCAGGAATTGAACCAGATTCCCCTGCTAAGTGTTAAGCTATATTGTGTAACGGCTTCCATTATATCTCATAACCAAGGCTCTAAAAGTCTCTTTCCCGAGTGTGGTCCTGTGAACCTCATTGCGGTCCCACCCTGGGATTACTGTTATCTGACGTATAAATGTCACATTTAACATGGATGGAATAACATGACTATGAAAGACGTGCCCGCAGTAAGAGTATGAGTGCAACATACTAGACATATACATACATACAACATATTAGAAGTTCTTTCAAATCTAAGGCTGTCTCACATTTTAATCTGGTCTGTAACTGTTTCATACACCCATAATATATATTTTCTTTAACTGTGCACGCAATGTCTTGTATATAATGTATACCCTGTTCATTTATGTAACTGTATTTGTAACCATGTATTATTTGTCTTACTCTGTGCCCAGGACATACTTGAAAACGAGAGGTAACTCTCAATGTATTATTTCCTGGTAAAATATTTTATTAATAAATAATAATAAATAAACATAGAGTATGTCTGACTCCCGGCTGAATGTGTGAAGTTCTGTCCTCCGAATGATGCAAGAGGTTCCTCAGTGTGGGGTAAGTCTGCTGCAATACACCTCAGCATTTACTGAACCAAGTAACGGCTCAGCTTAGGGGGCAGGAGACTAAACGGAAACTTCTCAATGAAACAGATGGTAATGTGAGTGACTGTATTGTGATGCACAATGTTTCATGGACATTTAATACGAATTTCGTTTAGCTTTAGGGGTGCTAGGTATCTGGTATTAAACCGGACAGCCTGATATTTGGTTACTCTGTCCGGTAAAAAAATGAGAGATGATACCGGACATGTATGTGTGCTGTATTATGTCTCCGGACTAACCAATCATAGGATTTCCCCTGAGAAGGGATAGAGCAGAGCTGCTGCTGCTAGGGGGCTAGGCAACTTCCTCCATCCTGATTAGCTGCATTACACAGCAACAGCCAATCAGGAGGAGGTGACAGGAGCCTGGGGTGGGGCCAAAGAGCAGAGGATAAGCATGGAGCAGAGAGGTGAGGCTTTCTCCTGTGTGTATTTGTTCTATTTTGTGTGTGTGTGTGTCTGTGTGTGTGTGTATTTGTACTGTTTTTCGTGTGTGTATTTGTATGTGTACTGCTTGTGTGTGTGTTTTTTCTCTCTCGCTGTCCTGTGGGGGTGATAATGACAGGGAGGGGGATAAGAGAGGATGACAGGGAGGGGGGGATAAGAGAGGATGAGACACACACTCAGTCACATAGGTAACAGGGGTGGGGTACTTAGCTGCCGGTGTGCTGGTTCTGGGGAGCTCCTGAAGTCCCAATATGATCCAGTATACAATCAAGAAACAGGCACACGGTCTTAATCATCAAGTAGGTTTAATGTGCCATAAAGACCAACGTTTCGGCAGTATAGTACTGCTTTTCTCAAGTTGAAGGCTACCAAACACTAAGGAACAGCATGAATATATACTAACCCCCCTAATACTCACCCCTCCCTGCTCATCTGCATTGCCATGACGCTGATGCCCACGTGATGACGTCAGTGCACCCACGTGGCGCTCCGTTGTGACGTTGGTGTGTATTCCTGGTAGTACAGCACAGAGCTGCCTTGTGAAACCATTGAACCACCTCTCCCAAGGATGTCAACGCCCCCTCGATGTATGTAGTCTTATCTCAATAGTTGATTCTACACTTGTCTTGTCTCACCACGAATCACCCTATAGAGGATTTTAGTATTTGTTTGTTGTGTATTAATGTTTAAGTCGTCGCGGTTGTAATAATAAAATGTCTTTATTTTTTTGGTTGTGTGTGCTTTGACTCACTCTAGTGTGTCGTTAGGGGAGTGTCGTCACTCCTACCTTAGTGGGACAATTGGTATCCCAGGCTATCATAGCCGGTATAATTATTTTGAGTGCAGTCAACTGGGTTCTTTTTTGTTATCCTGCAGTTAACGTGTTTGTCACGATGACACCAACTTTTATCAACACATTTATATTTCTGGGTACTTGAACAGAACAAGTTGCAAAATAAATTGTGAATTATTTCCTTAATAGACAAACACACGACATCTGCAGAATACACTTGAAAACAACACTTACGGGAATCAGGGAATGAAAGAAATTGTCCTTTGAAACGAAAGAAATTGTACTTTGCTTGCAAGCGCAAGAATTGCAGCCTTGGTTTTAAAAGTCCTGTGGTTATGTGGTTATTAACCCCTTTACTCCTGGACTGGTTGCTGCTGTACTGGAACAAAGTCTTGCATCTTTACATCATGGATTAAAATTCAGGAATCACCCTGGGGAGCCACAGTTATAGACTGCCCAAAGCTATCTTTAACATGTGGATCCAATCCCCTTGTGGGAACAAAAAAAACCACGAATAGCCAAGTGACCCACAATTCATAAGACCGGACAAAAGGGCTGTCCGGTGGGCAGAGCGCATGGGTCAGGTTGAAGCCCAGGCCACTTAGCATACCTGGCTACACCCATAACTTGGGGCCACTGTGTCTGGTCTCTGTCTCAAAGGTGTCACTAGCCTGACATCTGCTGTGCATCAGTATGCCAGTATTGTATACATTATGGGTCTCTGGGTCTTTTCATAATTGACACTCTTTTAGACAGGGGGACTCTAAATCTGTGAGAGCCCTTTGAGGCTCTGCCACAAAAATAACTACAGCCCTTTGAGGCTTGGTCATAAACATACCGAAGCTCATTCACCCATATCACAGCTGGATGTCCAAGTAATTCCTGCTTGGACTTAAAAAAAAATACCTCCTGCCTTACATTTAAGATCTGCCATCATGTGTTGGTTAGAGCAGGGGGGCGCAAACTTTTTTCCCTGCGCCCCTCTGCCGGCTGTCCCCTCACTCCCACGCCCCCCCCCCCAACCCCAACTTACCCACGCTCCGGCGTAATGACGTCACGTTGCCAGAGCAACGTGACGTCACATGACCTCGCAGCGTCATTTTGACACCGCGTTGCCATGGCGATGCAGGGAGGAAGCCGCCGGAGCCACGGTAAGTTAAGTTTACAGAGGCCCTGCAGCTCCCCCGGCACTTAATTTAAGTGCCTTCGGGAAGCGCGTGGGGCCTCTGTAAACCCCGCGGCCCCGTCGGCAGTCTCGCGCCCCCCCCTGGGGGTCACGCCCCCCAGTTTGCGCACCGCTGTGTTAGAGGGTATGGCAAGCAATGCATCTTGTCTTTTACCCTCGCAGACAGGGAATGGCCTGCAAAGGGGGAATAAAAATGGTGGGGACAGGGCAACAACTGTAATGCATGGCAAATCAGGTATTAACCCTTTCCTCCCCGTCACAGTGTTCTGCTATGTATGTCTATAACCCTTTGCACCTTAGTGTATAATTTAAATGGTATTGGGTTGAGCGTTGAGTTACCGCTCTAGTTGATTTCATGTTCCTCGGTATACCATGATTTGGAGATATACAGTATATATATATATATATATATATATTTTTTTTTTTTTTATTATTATTTTTTTATTTTTTTAAATAGAGCACAAATATATGTTGTGGTATCAAATGTAAAACAATTTTATTAAAACAGGGCAAGCAAATTCCCTGATGTATTGATACATTACAAAGATAAAAAAAAACCAATGGTACAATGTATAAGATACTAATATAGCTAATTATAAGCTGTATTTCAGAGAATAGAGTGAATGTTTGCTGAGGCACACAGTGATAATTCAACTGCTATGTAGTACGAGAAGAGGCAGATGAATGTTCAGGTGCATACCTCAAAGACAAGGGACTTACAGTAGGTAAGTAGGTATATGATGTAACAATCCCGTGACTACGGAAAGGGTTAATGTGAACACGTGTGGGCTCAACTGATTCTCACCATTCCCACCGCCAACGTGAAGTCCAGAGTAGTATTGGATTGCAGATCCCCGTCAGCTAAATCCCCAGACCACAGCACAGGGAGACAATGCGCATGCTGATCCGGAGAACATGCAGGTAACTCACTGATGTGTTGTATATAAGGGAGGGAGGGAGGGGTGTAGCTGCCCCGGCCCTTCCACATACTCACACTGCGCCGGCACTACTACATGGAACAATTGCCCAGGAAACCCGCAATCCAAAATCACAGAGTCTGGTCACCGCACGAATCCTCTGGGTACACTGAGCTGTAACACTGGCACTCTGGAGCAAGTCCCTGCTGGGGGGGAGGGGACACTCACCGCAGAGGGGGGATCCTGCCTGACTCTCCCGGCCCCTCCCAGCTGCTGCATGTGTGGGAGACATTGCTGGATGCTGCTCTCTGCCTGGCTGAGAAGGGATTGCTTCCTGCTGCTCATCTGCTTCCGGTCTAGAGCTACCACGTAACCAGCAGCAGCCAATCACAGCAATAATAATAACCAGCAGCAGAGGGGTTAATGTTAAAGCGGAAGTTCAAGAGACACCACGAGTGTCCCTGCCGGGGGCGTGGTTTAGAAGGACACCACGAGTGTCCCTGCCGGGGGCGTGGTTTAGAAGGACAAGCAAAGCCAGATTTGATATAATTATTAATTATCTTTATCCCATATGTCATTAAAAAGAAATTGCTCGGTATGGAAAGGTGCGATGTTAGGGTAACCACCCACCTGAGGTATATTGCAGATGCCATTCATAAGACAAGTGATTGATAAAGAGGGAGGCCTTGCCCTCGGGACGTAGCTCCCCCTTACCCCGAAAGTTACCTTTATAACATAAGCATGGTGGGCAGAATGTAGGTTCCCTTTGTGCAAATAGCTAACGTGATGTTTTATTTGGCGATTAACAAACCCATTACAAAATGTGCGTAACCTTTACCATCAAGGTTTCTGCCATTGACATAAATAATAACCGCTATCGCTATACGCGCTGCTCGGCCTTAATCCTAGGGGCGGTTATGTGTAACCCTGGGGGGGTCCCATTCTCTCCCGGCAACAGGTATAATTGATTGTAAACTCTGTGGGGTATATGCCATAGCTTTTGGGGTGTTTAATATATTTATTGGGGTGGGGGCTGCAAACAGGCCTCCACTGGGGTAGATGGCTACACTCGGACCCTCAATGGGGTGAGGGGCTGCACATGGCCCCCACGGAGGTGAGGGTCGACACATGGGTCCCCAGTAGGGCGGAGGGCTACATTTGGAACCCTGCTGGAGTTGGGGGCCACACATGGGGTGGAGGGGCGACATTTGAGAGAGCTTTTGCAGAGACGTGTGCCTTCATGCATTATTATAATCACAGAATTAGGTTATTAATAGGCACTAGTATTGGTAGTTATATTGGATTGAAGATGTGCATCTTGTTCATTCTTATGCATTGCTGGCCCCAAAGGGTTTTGTTACATTGTGCATATTAAGCATTCAATTGGTTGATAAAACTCATCATGAATGCAACAGTAGTTTAAAGAGATGTGAAGAAATATGAGGAGCTCTGTTTTTGTCATGTTAAGTTTAAGTCGGCTGAGGGCCATCCAGGATGATATCGCAGAGAGACATTCAGAAACTTTGGTCTGTACAGCAGGTGTAAGGTCAGGTGTTGAAAAGTAAATGTGTCGTCAGCATAGAGGTGATATTTAAACCCAAGGGATGTGATTAGGTCACTTTGAGAAAGTGTGTACAGAGAAAAGAGAAGAGGTCCCAGGACAGAACCCTTCGACACCCCCACAGAGAAATCTATGGAGGAGTACAGTGGCGGCCGCCTTTATCCTAATGCGGCTGTATCCGCGGTGCTCTGATAATCTCGGGCAGATGCGTTTTTTTGGGGAGGTCCGGAGTGAATTGCGTTATTTTAGCGCTTGTAATATTAGCATTTTATTATCGCTATCTGCATTACTGCAATACCGTCTAAAACTCAGGAGGGCGTTCGCGAGCTGTTGTCTTCGAAGTCTAATACTTTAGTAGTTCAACCTACGTCCGTACACAGTCTGCGTGTGCGCGAACAGTACTTGTAAATTTACATATTTATACATGCATTTGCAGTGCTGTATGTCTCATTTGAAAATTGTTGAAACGCATACTGTAGGCGTGTGCTGTAACAGTATCACATTTCGGCATATACAGTACAGCGCTCTCCCTTCGCTCGCCCCCGCACACACACAGGATAATTTACTGCACTGCAGTAGTTAAACTTCTTATCTTATCCACAGTGCAGTACACCTCTCCCACACCATTCCTTTGAACACGTGTCTTTCTGGTTTCAATCACATTCCTGCTTGACAGCAGATGATTGCTGCTCATTTTTTATTTTTATTTTCTGCACAAGCCTGCAGAAACCATCTTGATATTTATGACGATATTCAATCTGTACTATAGCGTTTGACTGCACATGGTTGATTTGTGTGCTTTTTATGTACTGTATTTGGGAGTGTAGGGATCAAATTATTATGATGGCCTGCCTTTTGAAATTATGTCATTTCTTTGAACTGCTGCACAGCTAATCCTTCATGCAGCTGTACCCTGTACCCCCCACCCCCACGCACACACACAAGGCTCGCTCAAGGATTTGAAACTCTTATCAACAGACACCTCCACAGAGTCATTAATTTTCTGACGCTTGCCATTGTGTTCTTAATCCGTCCCTAGCCGAGCGTCACCTCACTGCGCCTGCGTGTAATCCTCTTTGAGATGGGAGCTAGCTGATTACTGCACATGACTCACCTAAACCCCCCCTCTCCAACCCTTTGAGGCTTTGTTTACGTTAACGCTTTGGAAAAATCCCTTCTCGAATTTGATATGTAAATCTGATTTGCACAGCATTGTGAGAATTGAGAGATAAAAAAACCATTAACTGAATCATGTTGTTTTGTCATTCATTCTTTTTCTTTGGTGTACTGTACTGTAGGTGTGTGTGTGTGTGGGGGGGGGGTTGTTGTCAGTGATTATGATTATCAAGAATGTAAATAAATATTTATTTTATTTTATCAGGAACCGAAAAAAACAAATATAAAAATAATCATGAATACTACATAATGCAGTCTTTATTAAGTTCTTCTGTCAGATGGAAATTGAGGGCTGTTGGATAAACATGAATAATGCACATTGATAATAATATTAATTAATAATATATAATATATATATATATATATATAATATAATTTTTTCCATCTTTATCTTCCTCATTCTGTGTACAGTACAGTAGTTCATTGAGAGAAGAGAGGTTTTGTGTACATCATGACTGCAGTTTACATACCGTACACTTAACTGTACAAACAGTTCAGACTGTACACGACACCCCCCCCCCCTCTCTCTCCCAATCCATCCTTTTTTCCTGAAATGACAAGAAAACAAAAAATTTATGCAGTTATGTGCGTAAAGTATTATGGCATTGCGTGTTGTGTAGTACTGTTAAACTAGTCTATACTGGAACTACAGTACTGTATACTGTGACTACTGTTAAATAGTTTGGAACCAGATGGCTGCGGCTGCTCTCTCTGGAAATAAATAAATAGAGCAGTTAGGTGCATACTGCACTGTATTATGGCATTGTGTACCGTATACTGTTGCTACTCCATATTGTACTACAGTACGCTGTTAGCACTGTCAAACAAGTCCATACAGGAACTACTGTATAGTCTGAATACTGTTAAATACGTTGTAACCAGATGGCTGGTGCTGCTCTTTCTGGAAATAAATAAATTGAGCAGTTACTGTACAGTAGGTGATTTATGGCATTGTGTACTGTATAGCTACTCCATATTGGACTACACTATGCAGTTACCGTAGTACTGTCAAACTAGTCTATACTGGAAGTACTGTATTCTCTGACTACTAGGAAAGAAAAAAATCTGTGCCATACTTACCTGTATCATACTGTACTTACGATACTACAGTACAGTACTTCAGTATATCATACTACCTTCCTGATGCGTTCCCATTACGCGCGATCACAATGTGCAACACAGTTGCAATATGGTCAATATATTTATTGCATCGTTCCACGGTGAGTACATCGTTCCAAAAACTCAGTATGCCTTTCACCAACTCATCCTTTTTGGAGGGTTTCACGACTTTTCGAATATGGTCCTTCAGCTGATGCCATACCATTTCGATCGGATTGAAGTCTGGCGATCTGTCATTGGAATAAAAGGACAATTAGTTTAAGAGATACAGTACACAGTAAAAATAGAGGGGGGGAAATGAGACACGGTTATCGCACTTACTCCGCTGGCATCTTCACCCAATTGATACCGCACTCAAGGATATGCGCTGTTGACGCGGTGTGCTTCGGATCGTTGTCCTGGTAGAAACGGTGACCATCCGGGAAACTCGCGTGTGATGTATTCCACAATCTCAGGCACAATTTTGTCTTGGAAGAAAGCTTTATTCATGATTCCTATAACAAGAAAAGAAACGTGCTCAAAAAACTGCACACTAGTACAGTACAGTGCGTAAGGCAAAAGCGTGTTTACTGTACCTTCAAAGATGACGATGCATCCTGGTCCACTCCTAGAGATGGCACCCCACACATGCAGCTTCACTGGGTGTTTTGGACGCGGCTTCATAGATATGCAACCTTTTTTGTGGATTGCAAAGGTGGCAAATCTCTCCAGCGAAACAGTATACTCGTCAGTGAAGATGCAATCCTGGAAAGTTTCTCTACTGTCGATCCATGCCTGGGCCAGGACCACTCTCTTGATTTTGTTAACATCCCTTATCATGTGGTACGCTCTGTAATGACAAGGAATAAATAATTTTAGAGGTACAGTACAGTTTCTTAAACAACACTTTTACCTCCTGTACTGTCCAGTACTAACCTCCCACGTCCATATTTCCATCCAATTCTGCGTCTCATCTTCTTTATGCTGGTCTCGGATACAGTGAGATTGTGATTTTCCTGCAGAGTGTATTTGACCCTTAATGCACTCTTCTCATCATTCTCCTCACTTATTTTGTCGACCAGATGAGTTGTCTCCCTACAATGTACAGAAAAACAACAATCCGGTAAGTTACAGTGCAGTAGGCCACAAGCACAGCACAGCACTTGGTGTAAAAATAGTATACAATGAGATAGTGTTCTATTAATATGCAGCAATACAAACAAAATATATACTGTTGTTCTATAAATATACCGAAATAACTATAAAATTAGATACAGTAGATCCACACAATATATTGTTCTATTAATATGCCCCGATGATAGATATACTGTATACTTGAAAACGAGAGGTAACTCTCAATGTATTACTTCCTGATAAAATATTTTATAAATAAATAAATAAACAAATAAATATAGTTAAATAAATATACTTACACGTTAGTTACCGTTGGTGTCCTCGTGCGTTGTCTGGTTTTTCCGCGTGCATGATAGCTTAAGGTGGTTGATTGCACAACGAAGACAGAAGCAGCTAACCAGCGTTGGATATCTGCAATTCGGTGTCCGCTCGTGTACATCTCCTTAATTCTCATGCTGAGATTCTTTGAAATCTTTTTAAAAGGCATTGCTGCGAGTAGAAAGAAATACAAAAACAAGAATGTATATTCGATGTTTAGTCTGTGTATTCAATGTGCAGTGAATCCACAAAATGGATGGTGTATTTATACGTTAATGACTCACATTAGTGTACACCCACTTTCAACACCTCTACCTCGTCGCCATGCATAAAATGTTACACACTTTGCATAGCCCATCACTCGATGATCTTTATCTGAACTTGCCCTTGTCCAGATACTGCATTGTGCCATGTGCTTCCATGGATCAACCACGATTCTACGGACGCAAGAAGCCACTCGCCTCTGCCGTGCCTGTCATGCAGAAAAAGCGAAAGGCGGCAGCTGTTTCCAAGCCAAGGCCAAAGCGATAAGCTAAGGCCAATAAAGAAAACCTTCTGCTTACCCCAAAGGCCAAGAGTCTTAATAGACGTAAGCCTTATTATGTCAAGAAGATATACGGTGATGTACTCTCAACGCAAAACAAATGGCAGCCAACCCTTCAAACCCGCAGGCCACTTCCTCCAATACGCTTCGATAATTCTGCCGCCGTTCTCCCGGATATCTTCAGCCCGTCTTCTCCACTACTCGTCCTCGACGCTGCAGCCGCCCTCCCGGAAACCCACAGGCCATCTTCGCCACTGCTCTTCGACGACGCTGCCGCTGGTACCCCTGAAATCCACGGGTCACTTTCTCCTTTGCGCTTAGATGACTCTGCCGCTTCTCACCCGGAAATCCACAGGTCGCTTTCTCCATCCCTCTTCGACGACGCTGCCGCTTTTCTCCCGGAAATCCACAGGTCACCGCCTCCATCCCTCTTCAACGACGCTGCCGCTTCTCTCCAGGGAGCCCCCATCTCATCCTCCGTAGCACACATCCACCCAGATGTCCACAGCACGCCATGCGCAAGAAGCAGCTTGTTAGACCGGATGCTGAATGGGATAAGTGTGGATATCCCCGGGAACTCTATTGTGCTGGCAAAGATAGAACTGCTTCTGGAGACCATGCTAAATATGGATCAACGGATGCTAAATATGGATCAACGGATGCAGAAGATGGATCAACGGATGGATAAGATGGATCGATGGATGGAGAAGATAGAGACTGACATAGCGGGGATACATAATTTGATCGGTGTTCATGTCCCTGTATCCCCGATGCCGGAGCAGGAGGGTGGCATGGATGTGATGAATGGGAACTTCAACCACCTTCCATCACCAAGCGCACCCCCTCCACCAGAAGATTTTGTGTACATGTATGCCGTTGAGGATGAGTATAACATGACAACCCCGTCAAGACCACGCCAGGAGACAACACGGCGACAAAGACAGGAGGAAAGCTTCCTCCCAGACAACCTACCCTCACCCGCCGCCACAAGCACACCCGCTCACAGAAGAACACCCGCTTCCAGAACCCAACCTACATTCGCTTACATCGATACGGTGCCCGACATCATCCTGCGCGATCTGCCACCGGCACTCAGGGAGAAGTATAGGGTGATGAGTGCTCGTGTACCCCACAAGTATGCCTTGTTAATTTTTTTTTTTTTTTGTAAATATTTTTCCTTTATTGGTGTCATACATCACGAGGGTACATATTATCGATACTGGCTCGCAGGCCAACTTGTAAATACGGCGCAGTGCATGTACATGGCATAGAAGGGGTAAATGACACTCAATAAACCCTTTTTCCTTCTTGGCAGCAAGGCCTGGTAAGTGTGGGCATGCCAGCAGTAATCATGGAGACGCATCTGCAGGGGGCTTTAGAAGTCCGCACTTATGTTATGCATGGTTCACTCACCGGAATGGCCGGTCATATACTGTATTTGTGAATCCTCAATGTATCCGCTGCCCTGCCTGGCTGAATGTTAATTTCCTTACTCGCAATAACTTTAATACACTAAAAAGAGAAGAACTTTCATGCATGACTTTGTATAAAAGTTAATAATAAGAAAACCATAACTGCTTTAATGGTTGTACCCCAGCAGCACTCACACCAAATTTCACAGCGCTAGCATGTTTCTAACCTAAGTTAGCTCTCTGCTTCTGCTGTGTGAAAAAGCGGCTGAAGTTAAAACCTTTTTTCCTCTTTGCTGTTTGGCAGTGAAACATTGTTGCAATACTCGGAACTAATACATAACTACAAAAAGTACAGGCAGACCGACATCGTAGTCAGCCAGCAGTTTTCCAAGTCGGGGACAAGGTATGGCTATCCTCTAGGAATATAAGATTAAAGCTTCCTTCACTTAAATTGGCACCACGTTTCATTGGACCATTCGCTATATTGGAAAGGATCAATCCGGTCGCCTATAGACTACAACTTCCTCTGTCTCTGAGAATACCGTCCATTTTCCATGTATCTCTCCTGAAACCCGTGGTTCAGAACTTACATACTCCTGTATCTTCTTCACCTCCCCCTTCCCTCCTCATACAAGGGCAACAGGAATACGAAGTCCAATCTATCTTGGACTCCAGGATATCCAGAGGTGTTGTCCAGTATCTGGTACACTGGAAGGGTTTTGGACCGGAGGAACGTTCTTGGGTTCCTCATCATCGAGTACAAGCGCCCAGATTGGTCCAGAGATTCCATGAGAAGTACCCCCTGAAACTTGCTTGGAGTCGCCCAGAGGTCGCCCCCAGAAGGAGGGGATACTGTAAGGATCCATGAGGCGCTGCGCGGTCGGCGCACGCAAAACTTACCCTCCATACATTTAGATACCAGCATCACTCCCAAACCTCACCCTGAAGCCTGTTATCATAATAGGAGCGGGCACGCAGCCCGCGCGGGCCTAAATGCCAACTCTGCTGGCCCCGACTTCTGGTTGCGTCCACGTGATGATGTTATTAGCGGGCGCATGGCGCACGTGCAGCATGCACCTGTATCACATTTACAAATATAATCAGGAAGTCTCCACAAACCTGCCGCCTGCAGCGGAGCTTCCTATCAGAACCTGCTCAGTGACACGTTTCCTGCTGTGTATCATCACAGCTTCCTGTAAATACTCATCAGAGCCAGAGGCTCATCGGCTGAGCATAATCTCTGTTTGTGCGTGTGCCTCTCCACAGTCTGTTCTGTTCCAGCCTTGCCTTGTTACCTGACCCTGCTTGCCTTCGGACCCGCTCTTCTCCTCTCCTGACCCGGCTTCGTTTGACCATCCGCATCTCTCCATCCCTGACCTTGGCTTACTCTCAATGATCCACACCTCTCCAATCCTGACGTCGGCTAAAGCACCCACAATGATCCGTACCCCTCCACTACTGACCCCAGCAAGTATGACGACAATTCTCACCTCTACTACCCTGACCCGGCTACCTGACTAATCTACACTCCAGACGCGCTCACGCGGCTGTGGGTTGTGTTATATATATGTAGCGGTCATGTAAAATGCCTACAGTCATCTCTCCTGCTGGCAGCGCGGGAACCGCCATCTTGGTAAGTATTGTCCTTTTTCCCATTGAAGGCAGCGTCTGGCTGTTTGTTAATTGGGGTATAACAAAGTCCATTTCGTTCCTCCCATCGGATCACACTGTCATGCTCATTATTCTCAGGGGTATCATCCCGAGAACAAAAACATGATAAACACGGCGCAGCCACGGCTTTCACGCCATTCCAGAGCAAACACACAAGAGTCTCTCCTGTAGCTTGTTCTTCGTCCACGCACAGTTCATATGCGTGTTCTTCCTCTGACCGCAATCCTGGACCTTCTGCTCTATGCAGATCCTCCATTCTCGTGGTTCTCTCTCCCCGCCATCCTGGACCTTCTACTCTGTGCAGATCCTCCATTCTGACAGGTCTCTCTTGATCGTTGAACACCGATTTCCTGTACGTGGAGCTCCACTCTGCGGGGCAGCTACCACATCCGTACAATAAACATGCCTTGTGCACCACCTTGTGTACCTAATGTAGATCCAACTCGTGTTTACACTACCTCAGGCTAGGCTCACTCTTTCTGTGTCTACTGTAACACGTTCCTCCAGTCTGTGCTCCTTGGTAAGTGGTCTGGAATGGAGACTAGAGTACTCTGGCTCTTCCATGCAGTACTTTGGGCGTCGACCTACTTTTGGCTAGCCTAGTGCGGACCCTTCCAGAATTCCTGCCCTAAGTTACCAGTTTACCCCTTCAGGCGTCCCCCGCTAGCGCTACCTCAAGGCGACTAGAACAGCAATAGCCCCCGACTCCAGACTCACTAACCCCTAACGGATCCCAAGGCGTCTTTGCGGCATGCAGCTCCAGCATCTCCCCGACTACCCCTGGCTCCGTCCCACGCAGCACAAAGTGGCAGCAGACACTTTCCCTGTTTCCTAATGTGTGCCTAGCAAAAGCCTGTCCTGTTAACAGGTATCTCAGCAGCGCCTCCAATTGTAACGGCTGGACCCCCCTTGTCTGATCCACCCAATCTCACATTGGCCCGTGTGGTCTAACCGGTCCCCATTACAAGGTTATGTGTGGTGGTGCACCTGCAAGTAACAGGACTCCTGAGTCTCCCGCTTGGTGTTATAAGAGGATATCATCAGGACAGGTAGCTGAGGTAGTGGGTACGAGTCCAACTTACTTCACGTGCAGCGCCTCCACCTCATCAGGATCTATGCTTCCGCAGGGAGATGGTCCTGGTGAGGAACTCCTTCTCGGTGGTGACTGCCACTGTTGAGTAATCTCACACTCACACAGCGGGGGTTTCTTTGAACAAGGCATCTTTATTATAGACTTGGATGTAGCAGACTGCCCTATGCAGCTGCCGGCTCTAGCCGCACATCTTTCCGTGCTGTCCCTTTGCCAGGTACGCCCTCCCGTATTGAAGTGGGATTCCCTTTCTCCTAGGGAGATCACCACTGTGCCAGGTCCCTGGACACAGTGTGGCTTAGACAGACTTGATTGGTCACTCTGCTACCGCTAGTTACAGCACTAGGGTCACAAAAGTATTCCTCCAATCCCTTATGCAGGAAGATACCTTCTACCAGATGCTTCTCTGCCAACCTTGCAACAACACTAACTGACAGTGTTGTGCCCTTTATACCTCAGGGGGCAAGCGCATCTCTGATGTCACTGTCCAGGGACTCAGAGCATACAGCCACTCCCTTCCTTACACAGGGCACCACACCAGGGTGTGAGGGAAAACCTCCATAACTACTGTTGGCAGACCTGTACTTACCAGGACTTACTGCCAACAGGGAAGATGTACGCAGTCATTATTATTCATGGCTACATATATATATATATACTGTATTTGAGTTATGTTTTAAACTGTACTGCCAGCCCGGCAAGGAATGTATTAACATGTAAATATGTTAAGGGTACATGAGCTGAGGGCTTTTTATCTTTGGGCTTCAAAGGACACCCTGCTAAGTTGGTGCTGCTGTGCCATTCACACTTAGTGGACAAACCCCAGACTTACTGTCGCCAGGTAGGAGGTTGGACCCGGTATGCTAAGCAGCTCAGGTGGCAACTTAGCACATGCTCTTAGCAGACCAGGAAGCCACTTCTGCCCATGCTATGAACTACTGGCAAGTCTGGAATAGGGGGAGAAAGTGTTCCCCTGGAAGGGATTGGGTGTGTATGTTGGGTATAGGACCCTTAACCCTATAAAGATGCCTGCAGCCCAGTCCCAGGGAGATTCATGTAAGATTTTACCAAGAGACGTCCAAGTAACAGCAGCAGTTCCGGAGTGTGAGGGGTTAATTACAACGTAACAAAGGATCATCCCCCTCTTCCAGAATTCGTTTGTGCTCAGGGTTCCCGAACGAACCCTGTAAGGACTGAATGAACTTTTTTCTTTTGGCGGAGATATAGAGGTGGCAACTTGTGCCCCTAGCCAGGAACTGTTACACGGATCAATTTGCGCACCCGCATGCGTGCAGGGGTGCCCAGGGGTGCCCAGAGACTTTGTTTCATTCCAAGGACATTTGATTTTGTTCCCTGTACCCAGCAAGTGTTTTATTAAGTGTAATTGTGCAAGTATTGTGTGTTTGTCTTAAAAGGAAATAAATTACAATTTATTTTACTCATCTTGTGTGCTCAGTCAAGAATCCCGGTATTAATGTGTATGTAGCGGTCATGTAAAATGCCTACAGTCATCTCTCCTGCTGGCAGCAAGGCCTGGTAAGTGTGGGCATGCCAGCAGTAATTATGGAGGTTTGCCCTCACACCCTGGTGGGGTGCCCTGTGTATGGATGGGACTGGTCACATGCTCTGACTCCATGGTTAGTGATGTCAGAGGTGTGTCAGCCTCAGAAGTTACATAAGGCACAGCACTGTGTATAAAAGTTAGTTCTTGCAAGGTTCAGGAAGGAGTTCCAAGTCTAGCAGGAGTGTTAGAGGAGTAGTCTGAGAGGAGTTCAAGTTCTGCAGAGTGTTAGTTATGTTATAGTAACTCCAGAGGAGACTGTGTCCAGGGACCTGGCACAGGGCAGTGAATCCCTAATCTAGGAGACATACCTACCAAAGGGAAGCGGCTGGAAAATGATTGGCTAAGTACACCCCATTGTGGAGGGCAGCTATGCCCACCAGTACAATAAAGATGGAGCTGATCAGAAAGACCCCTGTGTGTGAGAGTATGATTACACAGGAGGTTGCACCACCGAGGAGTTCCTCACCAGGATCATCCCCATGCGGACGCAGGGACCCTGATGAGGTGGAGGCGCTGCACTGGAACTAGGTGAGACTCAGCACACTACCTCAGCTGCCTGTCTGACGGGTCCTCCCCACACACCATCATGCGGGAGACTCAGGAGTCCTGTTGCCAACAGGTGCACCACCAGACACTACCACACTGTAATGGGGGCCGGTTAGACCACAGGGGCCAATGTGAGATTGGGTGGGTCAGGCCGGGCCAGAAATACCGTTACATGTAGATAAGACCTGGTCTCCCGTGACAATGTAGAGTACATTTTTATGATCGGTAAAAATTGACATGGGGCTCTCAGCACTTTCCAGGAGGTGCCTCCATTCTTGAAGTGCACGCTTGATAGCAAGGAGCTCCCGGTTGTTCACATCATAGTTTTGTTCCGCCAAAGAAAACTTCTTAGAAAAGAAACCGCAAGGGTGAAGTTTGTCCTGAGAAGATTGTCTTTGAGAGAGAATGGCTCCTACCCCAACATCAGATGCGTCCAACTCCAGAGTAAAAGGCAATTTAGAATCTGGATGAACTAGGATATGTGCAGACCCAAAAGCTTCTTTAAAAGATTTGAACGTAGGGGCCAGGAGGAAGTGTCTGCTCCTTTCTTTGTTAGAGCTATGATGGGGGCTATAGAAGAAGAACATTTTTTGACGAATTTGCGATAATAGTTAGCAAATCCAAAAAAATGTTGAATAGCTGTCAAAGAAGTTGGCTGTGGCCATTCTAGAACTGCCTTGACATACAGTATGGTTGTATGGTGCTCAAGCACAGGGACCCATAATCTTGCAATAACAGGAGAGAAAGAGTACTGGGAATTAATAAGTGTACCCAACCTGCTCCAGATGCCCTGAAGGCAGGGGTAGATGCACGGAGACACCCCACCTATACCTCATTGGGCTGGCCCCAGGTGTGTACTCACAACTTTGTGTCACCAGACTTCCTCTCCATCAGCGTGCTGCTGCTCAGTCAGGAAGAGTCCAATGCTCTTGATAAAGTGCATCTGACTGCACGAAACGCGTAGAAGGTTGCAGCCTTCCGTTTTTATGTCCCTTTAATAAAGATTTTTTTGCCAGACCTGCTCTCACCCTTCTTTGGCTGTGCGCTGCACGAACAAACACTGCATAGAACTGCCTTGAGTTTGGCGAGGTCCATGGAGAATCCAGTATCAGAAATAATGTAACCCAGGAATGCAATGGTTTTCTGGTGGAACTGGCACTTTCTAGTTTTGCATGTAAATGATTCTCCCGAAGACGAGACAAGACCAGCTTAGTGTGATGAATGTGTTCAGAGAGAGATTTGGAGAAGATAAGGATATCGTCAAGATAGACTATGACAAAAAGATTGAGGAGGTCTCGAAACATATCATTAACGAATTCTTGAAAAACTGCCGGAGCATTACAAAGGCGAAAGGGCATAACTAAATATTCGTAGTGCCCATCTCGAGTGTTGAATGCCATCTTCCACTCATTGCCTTGGCGTATACGGACGAGATTATATGCCCCTCGAAGATCTAGTTTGGAAAATATGGTGGCCCCTTATAAACGATCAAAAAGCTCAGAGATGAGCGGTAGCGGATAGCGGTTCTTCACAGTAATCTTATTAAGCCCTCTGTAGTCTATACAAGGACAGAGGGACCCAGCCTTCTTCTTAACAAAGAAAAAAACAGCCCCAGCTGGGGACGAAGAATTCCGTATAAACCTCTTCTTTAAATTTTCTTGAATGTATTCAGGCATAGCCTTGGTCTCAGGAAGGGAAAGAGGGTAAGATCTTGTTTTGGGAAGAACCGAACCTGGCAAAAGATCAATCGGGCAATCAAAAGGCCGATGAGGGGGAAGAACTTCAGAGCGTACCTTATAGAAGACGTCTTTGAACTCAGCGTAGACTTTGGGTAAGCTGGTTTTGTCTTCCTTGGGAATATTTAATCCGCACATCTGTTGCCTCGGACTGAAACAAGACTTGCGACATTGGGTGCTCCAGAGTATGGGTCCTTTGTTGGTCCAATCCAACTGTGGGTTGTGCCGTTGAAGAAAGGGAAGGCCCAAGATTACCTCAACGGATGGTGTATGAATAACATCCAGAGAGATCTCTTCCTTATGTCTGTCCTTAGTAACAAGAGAGAAGTTGCAAGTCTTTAAAGAGATAAAGGCCGGCTGGAGAGGACGTCCGTCGATGGCTTCCAACCCGATAGGCACAGATTTCTGGAGAAGCGGGATCTTTTTCCTTAAAGCGAAGTCTTGGTCAATAAAATTACCACCTGATCCAGAATCAATGAAGGCGGAAGTAGAGACCTGAAACTTGGCACCTTTAAGAAGAACGGGTATCATGATCCGGTTCGGCAGAGTCTCCTGGGGAAGAAGAAATAGTGCCCAATGTGACCCCCTTATACCTAATTGAACATTGGCATTTCCCGGCTTGAGTGGACAACGGGCAAACTGATGACCAGGATGACCACAGTAGTGACAAAGACCGCTGTCCCGCCGGTGTTGTTTCTCAGTAGGAGATAATCGGTAGCTTCCCAGCTGCATAGGTTCAGGATCATTGGATAGAGAGGGGTCTAAAGGAACAAGACTGCGGATAGAAGGTCTGACCGGAAAGGACCTGGAATTAGAGCGTTCAGCCTTTCTCTCCTGGAGGCGCTGGTCAACACGGATACATACCGCAATGAGATCCTCAAGTTTAGTAGGTCTGTCCTGAGAGGCCAATTGATCCTTGAGGGGTTCACCAAGATCCTGCCAGAAGGCCGCAGACAAAGCCTCGTCATTCCAATTTGTCTCTGCTGTGATAGTCCTGAACTCCAGGGCGTTTTTAGCGACTGACCGGGAACCTTGAGAGATATAGAAAAGAGAAGATGCCGTGATGATCTTTAGCGTCCTGGGGTATCAAAAACCTGCTTAAATTCTTTTATAAAGTGAGGATAGTCCTGAGTGATCTCTGGCCTTTGTTCCCAGATGGGGGAGGCCCAGGCCCAGGCGTCACCGGTCAGCAGAGCGATAATGTAAGCCACATTAGACCTTGCAGAGGGAAAACGAGACACGGTTAATTCGAATTGAATTTCGCACTGATTAAGGAATCCTCTGCATTCGTGGGGGTCCCCAGCATAGCGGTTCCTTAGGCCGGGACCCCCGGCACCTTAGGCCGGGACCCCCGGCACGCTGTGATGAACCACAGCCAAATAATAAGATGTACAGCTTATAACATGACATTCCCAAGCAGCCGTATTACGCTGTCTGTGAACACGTGAATATGGATACAAGGGGAGAAGGGAGGGACCCCTCCTGCCGAGGGAAGGGAATACCCCTGGGCTCCTGTCATACCCCGTTTGTGACATAACGTCAGACCGCTGGTACCCAAAAAACAGCAGGTCATCAGTAGTCTTTCCAGACTCCGCCGCCGGTTAAGAGCCTCGGTCCTACTGACCATGAGGGATTACCGCTCAGGCTATGGAAAAGGTCCCCAAACACCCACTAAAATAATCCTAGCCTAAACCTACAAGGATGGCAGCGCCATCAACAGTGGCAGATTTGGAGAACTGCCGCCCCTAGAAACTTAGCTGTGCCGGGCGCCTTCTTGCTGCCCCCTTCTCCTTCTGATTCGCAGCGTCGACGCCACCAATGTGACCTCACACGGCGTCTCGTTGCCATGGAATTGCGATGTCAATTTACATCATTTGACGCCATGACACCATGGCAACGAGACTGTGATGGTTCAGGGGATTCCTTCCCCTTCTTGTATCCCTGATGTCCCCCTCTCTGTCCCTTCCCCTTCTTGTATCCCTGATGTCCCCCTCTCTGTCCCTTCCCCTTCTTGTATCCCTGATGTCCCCCTCTCTGTCCCTTCCCCTTCTTGTATCCCTGATGTCACCCTCTCTGTCCCTTCCCCTTCTTGTATCCCTGATGTCACCCTCTCTGTCCCTTCCCCTTCTTATATCCCTGATGTCCCCCTCTCTGTCCCTTCCCCTTCTTGTATCCCTGATGTCACCCTCTCTGTCCATTCCCCTTCTTGTATCCCTGATGTCACCCTCTCTGTCCCTTCCCCTGCCAACCTCCCTTTTACCCACTCCTGTCCCTCTCCGGCACCCTCTGACGCCGTTCCTTTACCACGGCGCGCACCCCGCAAAACTCGCGCACCCGCGCGGTCCCTGAGCCCCATGTGGCGACGTTCCCCGCTCTCAGGCCCCCTCAGTACCTGGTCCCATTCCCTCACCTCCGGTGGCTGTCCCCTCCATTCCTCCATTCCCCTCCGCAGGTGTTCCCGCGGCGCTCTGCGTGCCTCGTGACGCAGCCTGTGTGTGCGCACTCTCAGATTACAGAGGGCGCGCGCACATGCTCCTCTTCTAGGGCTTTTCAATCTCCTGACACCTCCTCCCATGCCTTGCAGGCGACCTCCCTGACTGGTTCCCCTGTCTCCTCCTCACCTATCCCTGCAGTCTCCCACTTCTCCCTCTGCTCCTCCTCTCTCTCCTATTGGTGTTCCCTCCTTTATAACCCCTGTCTGTCCTCTCTATCATCGCTCTGCATAGCTTCTGTTATCCCTGTGTGTGCAGTCCTATGCTTGGCTCTCTGTGTTCCAGCTTTGTTCCTGCTCCTGCTTATCTCTGGATCTCCCTGGTTTGACCTCTGCTCGTCCTGGACTACCCTGCTCTCGGTTGCCCTTGAACCCTGCTTACGAACTCTACCTTGCTGACCTCTGTAACCCCTGGACTTGGCTTACGAACTTGACTACTCTGATTTCTGGATCCCTGGACTCTGGCGCACAGACACCACTATTCTTACGCTTTACCACCAAGACGTTGCAAGTATCACTAACTATCTCCCAACAGGCCCAGCAACGCCATACAACACTCCGGGCTCGCCCCCAATGCTGTGGGTGTGTGGTAATACCGTTCCCACCTCAGTATTGGGGTCTTGCCAGGTCTGCGGGTATACAGGCGTGACAGAGACGCTGTGTGAGGTTACAGTGGTGATGTCCGCGGTGTCATTTGACGTTGCGATTCAGAAGGAGGGCAGCAGCAAGAAGGCGGCTGCCACAGCTAAGTGCCTTCCCATCAGGCCCGATAGCGCGGCAAATGTATATGGGGGTGGACATTTTTACCGCCCCAAATTTTCTCTCCCCATTACGCTCGATGGAGCTCTAGCCGCACCAATCTGAGTTGTGTAAGGAAACATCTGGGCCCATAGAGAGGGACCATGTCAGGACGCCGCCCTCATCCCACCCCTTTGGCTGCCTGAGCCAATTAGGGAGGCTGGGCGGGACTTCAGGACTGAGGGCCGTATTTTCGCAAGGTGTTTCCTGGGAAGGAGACCAGGGTAATAGAGATGCACAGTGAGTGACATCACGTATCACACATTACAATTCAGTGTACTAAGAATGGGAGAGGAGGGGGGGGGTAAGAACATGGCCTCACCTGCGGCTCAGCCATCGTACTTTGGGAACATGTGGCCGAGTCATAGGTCAGCATTACGTGACCCCTGATGCACTGCGTTACAATAAGCCCATGTTAGAGCCCAGCCCCATCCTGCTCTCAGCAGCCGGCCATGGCACCCATATTAATGAGACTTTGAGGGATTTCTCTCAAGAAAGCGGTCATTGTTTCCATGGTTAGCACACATCACACCCTGCGCTTAATTATGTCAGTGTACGGTGCGTGTGCGCCAGAGGGCCGCCATGCAGGATCTGGTCGCCAGAATACGTGTCGCCAGTTTAGCTGAGTTTCACATGTTATTTCCCAATGTTCCATCTCTATAGTCTCCTAATTCCGCTTCCCACTTTAGCATACACCCACACTTACTGGGGTGGTCGATGTCCAGATGTATTTGGTAGACATGTGAAATCAAACCTCTTCCTAGATACCTGGACTTATATAGAACTTTACAAAAGGTAGCAGAGGAGAGAGATCGTGTAGTATGGAACGTCATAAAGTGCTTATAAAGCTGCACAGATCTAAAGATCCCAGAGGATGGTTGTCACCAGGATGATTACAGCGGGATCGGACCACCAGACAGAAAGGGAGAGGTAAATAAACAAGGTTTCATTTTTGTCCGGAGCCAACAGGAGGAACACAATCACAACTGACAGTACCAAGACAGGAGGTACAGGGGACTCCTAGCTTACTAGGTGCTGGGCGCTGCCTGGGCGAGCTGACCCAGGATAATGCTCAAAATATCCCAGTGACTCAGGATTATTACCTCTCGGTTCTCCATCCATATTTCCAGTTAGTCTCCGACACCAACCAAGAACAACTGTGGAGCTCCGATTGGTGTCTGCTTACATAGTTCCCGGCCTCCATCTGAAAACATGGAAAACTGAGTAACGACCAATCAGCGAAGAGATTGTCTTCGCTAAACTAATCAGGGGCAGATGGCTCATCCGAGATGGATCAATCAGGGCCGTGAGGGGGGAGGGGGGGCCACGACAGCATTTTAAGACAGCCAACAGGTGTGGGCTAAAGGGAAGTGGGAAATTCAATCTAACCAATAGGAATTGAGCCGAGGGGGCTGGGACCCATGCATCGGTTCCTGCTCAATACCTCCGGCAGAGAGGGTGTCACAGCCGGGGACAAACAATGACCCCACTCTTAGAGTATGTGCCCACCCAACAGGAGTCTATACCCTTCCCCACTTCCCCTGTAAGGCCCCACCGACAGGGTCTGTGTCACTCTGTGCAGGCCACAGGTAGACAGCTAACCATTACTATTGTGATGGTGAAGGGGTCCCCAGGCCACCAATAAAGGTATTCTGCCCAGCTGGGGGCCCCTGAGTCATAAAAGGTGACTGTGGAGTGTCAGTTCTGCAGTCCAGAGCTGGCTGCAGTCCTGAAAATGTATAATGAAGTGTGTAAAATTGCGCCCGCTAAGAATAAGGGGCTTCTATCACTGTTTAAAGAGTAAATTGAATAAGTACGCTTGTGGTTATGTGGTGAGTGTTTGTATTGCAACACAGTCTCACTGCCTAACCACAAGACAGGCCAGGGAAAGCCTTAACCACCGAGTAAAGTCGACAATTGGCTTGCGGTCAGTTAAGTGGTTCCGAATTGTAACAGTGTTGGATGTGGTCGGATCATCCAATTAAGGTGAATTGGGGAAGCACGTCTGTGCGGTTATCGATTGGGACAGTGAATTGCTACATTGCATCCCGACTGCAAACCACAGACGGGGAAAAGTTAAAACCACATGCCACATCAAAGCCCTCACCCAATTAACTAGCTAACTTTAGTTAGGAACGTCGTAGCACTCTAATTTTTAGTCTGCAGAGTGCTAGGGAGTAATCATGTAGACTGATATGATTATAGTATTTTAAACTTGTGTATAAAGTTATAAATGAGAATAGCCCTGCTTTTAGTATTTTAAAGTATGGGACTCAGAGTATTTACATTTCTGTCAGGCAGGACAGCGGATGCATTAAAGATTCACCCTGATCATTTAGAATCAGCCATTCCAGGGGGAGTCATGCATAAATGTAGGTCCAGGCTTCTGAGACACCCTGTGGAGATGTCTCCATAGTGTCTAGGAAAGTCCAGGGCTTCAAACAGCACCGACCCGGTACAAGTATGAAGTGCTGGAAAGTGAATTAAAACAATTTGCCTAGCAGATGGTCAGGCATCCTGAAGGGGGGTAGACATTCTGTCGCCGTGCCGGGAGGCTTGGTCAGGTATGATAAGCGGGTCAAGTGTGAGGTTAGTGTGACCCTTAGCATACCGTGAAGCCCTTTGCCCGGCTGCAGGAACTGCTGGCAACCTTGCCATAGGATGGGAATTTGCTTCCTACGCCAAGATTGGCTGGACATTACCTACATAGGACGTGGTTTTTTTTTATAAGTCCGTGCAGGCCGTCGGGTTGTGGTTCTTCTTGTTACATCGGAAAGGATAGCGGGCGGTACAAAAGACGTTTTCCATCGCAACTAAGGATCGTACCCCGCTTCAAGGAGTTCGTTAGAACTAAGGACTTGTAAACGAATTCTGCAAGCGCAGAACGAAGATATTTCTTTTGCCGGAGATACAGGGACCGCAAGTTGTGCCCTTAGCCAAAGACGGTTTCGCGTCTCTTGCTTGCGTATCAACCACGCTCCTGGGAATTGATACCTAGAGACTAGATTGCGTGGACTTTCGTTCTGGAAACAGTTTGTTTTGTTACAGTCCAGTAAGTGTGTTATTCGTGATATTTTTGTAATTCAAGCTGTGTGTTTCTTATGTGAATAAATACAATTTATTTTATTTCATGCTTTGTTCAATCAAAGGATCCAGGTAGGAAGGTGTTAAAAAGCTTGGTCTCCCGTGACAATTATACAGTACACGGTCACGCTCCCCACCATCACAGCGGTCATTTCCCCTTTTCTTTTAAATCAGCGAAACTCTCAATGTAAGAACCAGAGAGGAGGTCCCCGACTCTGGTAATCCATGCTTCTGCCCAGGTCGCAAAGGTTGACTTAGATAACCCTGGAGCAAACTGCGGGTTACCAAATAGGGGGATCAAACACAAATTCTTGGAAGAGAGATTCTATCTTAATTTAAGATGGTCCAACAGGGATAGAGACTGTTTTATGGTCGGGAAAAATTGGACGTCTGCCACACTATCTTTACGAGATAACCATGAGAGAATTAACCTTTGACAGGGTGCAGAGTC
Source organism: Ascaphus truei (assembly GCA_036426205.1). NCBI lineage: Eukaryota > Metazoa > Chordata > Amphibia > Anura > Ascaphidae > Ascaphus > Ascaphus truei. The sequence goes on from WSYH01001864.1 coordinate 72,821, forward strand.
TTCTATGTCCACCCAGCCCCTCGAATCCTCCACAGGAGGGTCTGACACGGCCGAGGTGTGAGAATACTTGAGGTTGAGGATTTCCAGACCCCCCTGTCCAGAGGGTCACTAAGTTGACCCTTGGGTGCTTCCCTACACAGACGAACCATGAGATGCAGGACTGGGGGTCCTTTAGGTCTTTGCTTAAGACTCGAATAGGTAGGGCCCTAAATAAGTGCATTATCCTGGGCAGAATACTCATTTTAACTAAGACTATTTTTTCCAAGGGGAGAGAGAAGGGAGGGGGAGAGAGAGAACTGAGAGGGGAGGCAGAGAGGGAAGGTGTGCCACACCACACCACCACCCCACACCCCACCCCACCCCACATTGACTCCCAACAGCCTTAGCCTTAGGTTTGCTCACTCCCTAAAATTTGCAGTGGCAGATTCCAGGCAACAGGGTTCCTGAGCCCGTGTGGGGACTGCACACGTAAGACCCCACATTGCACCTTGGCATTGGGGGGTGATAGCTGTCATTTACAGCAGGAGCTTCCAAAATTACAATGCAATCCACAGAAGCAAGGCATTGTGGGGTGTGACTTTGGAAGCTTACACTGTGAGTGACGGCTATACCCCCCCCCCCCCCGTGAGGCACAGTGTAACAAACATTGGGAACCAATGCCATAGTCCATATCCAAAATGTGAAAAACGCAGCACTCTCACGGTCTTGCTGAAGTGCGTTCCTTATTGACAGATCGAGATCGTGTGAGTTCTGCATTTTGGATGTATTGCCTAATATTTATCGGTGTTTAGCACCCATGGCAGTATACTGTTTTTGAGCGTGAGTACTACTTTTGTTTAGGATAGTCCATATCCAGACATGTCCACTCTCGCTGATTGTCTGTGTCTCATGCAGTCTGCCTTGTTCATTTTTAGCATCAACAGTCTCGTATTCTTCAATGGAGTTTCTCAAAAATCACCACTTTTACAGCGTCAATCCCACCTGATCTCTTTTTTACATTATTTTAACAAGGTTGGAACCAGGGGGTCCTCCGGAACTCGCCCGCATTCTTTTCAGCTCCAACGACCCTATAGTTAATGAGATATATGTACCGGCGTTCTCCTTCCCTGTCACTATGGCTGCCCAATCAGTCCAGTGGGGCAATGGGAAGCTACAATTTAATCCGCTGCGGCTCCCTATGGGACAGCCATTTTAAATGCACTTGAAGGACGCCTGTTGCCACGCTAAGTATCTTCGAGGGGTCCCTGGAGCTCAAAATAATGTGGTTTTTGATCTGGAGGAACACCCAATTCCAGTGCAATGTGCTTATATTTACAACCTTTTGAAGGTTGGCATTTTTTAGTTCCAGTACCAGAGTGAACTAATAGCAGTGACAGAACTAATTAGTTCAATTCGCTTTAATTTATGCTTTTAAAAAACAGACCAGTAAAGTATTTTTAGATGAATTCTGAAAGCTTGAAATGTTCTTCTTTACAACACAGATCATCCTTGTGATAAGGTGCTCGGGTGTATTCACGCCCCCTGCCTGTCATATGGCAAATTACTTGTAAGGGAAATTAGATGAAAAACAGATAAAGGGAGTAAAAATCAGTCATCGTTAAGTTACAATATTTATAAGGATGAGCCTTAAAAAGGATTTTAAAATCCTTTCTTGTGTGATAACTTACTGGTGTGTATCTCAGGGCTGACCGTGGGCTTTGCGGGGCCCAAGGCGGCACGCTGGTAGCTAGGACCCCCTGTAAAAAAGTTAAGACTTACCTTGACGAGCAGTGACATGTGATGTCATGATGTCAGTGCGTCATTTGACGTCAGTCACCATGGCAACACGACGCTTCAGGAAAGGTAATGCCCCGCTCACTGTGCCTGCTACACGAACTGCGCACGCTCGGAACACATTGCTGTTGATTTATGACAGTTTTCAGTCTACAAACGACTCCTGGCGGCGAAGTACAGTGTTGACGCTGCCGCACTTGAGGGAGACAACTCAGGTTGTAAATTAAGCAGCGTCACGTGTATTTTGCCAGCCAATGAGTGAAATGTAACAAAAGAAACGCCCTACCTATGTCTTGGTCCCGCCTACAAGTCACGTCGCTCAGTCTGCTGGGGACGAGCACACATTGCCCAGCAGACAGAGGCGCACAAACGCGGATGCGCGCACGCCAAGTCGTGAAGTAGACAGTGAGTTCGGCCTAATACCCCTCTCACAAAGGAACACCCCCCCCCCCCCTCCCCGCACAACCCTCTCTACTGGTCCGGGTTCCCTGCGCTCCCCTATAGTGGTTCTTACATTTGCTTGAAGCTGCCTTTTATTTAATAGATAAAGTTGAAGGACAATAAGTAATTGATAAGGTAGAGAATTACAGTCTTCCAGTAAAAAAAGTAAATATTTCAATATTCACAGAACACAAAAACCCTTTTCGCTTTATGCAGAATTCCCCTTCACTTGCTATTATAGGTTATAGCCGTACGATCCTACATTACCTGTCATTGACTTGAGTGGCAGTTAACTCAGGATTGCAGAGCAATAAAACGTATCCGAGGTTTGTGAATCTTCCCCTAAGCAGGGGGATTTTTCTTTAACTCTTATCTCCAACACAGGTTACCTAAAGACAATCTATAGCCACTTATAGGCCGGGTCCCCAGTGGTCACTGCGGCGTGCGCACCGCACACCAGATACGCACCTTATCAGGCCGCAGTGCTTTCTCCAGCAGGGAAGACAAGAATTTTGTCTTCCCGTGCGGTCACATGGTGTCCGGGGAGCCAATGGCAGGGCAGATAGTTTGGACCAAATGAAGCGCTGGTAGTGTAGAGAAATTGGCTGCGTCCCTTGTTTTGGCCACGCCTGCCACACCTCTTATCGCTCCCTGTAGACTGCAGATCATGGCTTTTAGCTGTGCACGCGCCGCCAGACACGCGTGCAGCAGCTAACACCGGGGCCGTAGCCTTAGGCTGTCTGCTAATGTATAGTTACACAGAGTATGAGGAAGGTGAAGCATTACTTACAATACTTACAATACTTACAATACTTACATTACTTACATTACTTACATTACTTACATTTTTTACATTACTTACATTACTTATGTAGCGGTCATGTAAAATGCCTACAGTCATCTCTCCTGCTGGCAGCAAGGCCTGGTAAGTGTGGGCATGCCAGCAGTAATCATGGAGGTTTTCCCTCACACCCTGGTGGGGTGCCCTGTGTATGGATGGGACTGGTCACATGCTCTGACTCCATGGTTAGTGATGTCAGAGGTGTGTCAGCCTCAGAAGTTACATAAGGCACAGCACGGTGACTAACAGTTAGTTCAAGGCTAGTACAGTTGAGGAAGGAGTTCCAGTCCCTGCAAGGTGTTTGCATAGTTCAGAGACTAGTGGACGATTATGTTATAGTAGCTGATATAGGAGTCTGTGTCCAGGGACCTGGCACAGCGCAGTGAATCCCTGATCAAGGAGACATACCTTTCAAAGGGAAGCACGGGCACGATGACTGGCTAAAGATACCCCATTGTGGAGGGCAGCTATGCCCACCGTGACAATAAAGATGGAGCTGATCAGAGAAACCCCTGTGTGTGAGAGTCAAGTGATTACACAGGGAGTTGCACCACCGAGGAGTTCCTCACCAGGATCATCCCCATGCGGACGCAGGGACCCTGATGAGGTGGAGGCGCTGCACTGGAACTAGGTGAGACTCAGCACACTACCTCAGCTGCCTGTCTGGACGGGTCCTCCCCACACACCATCATGCGGGAGACTCAGGAGTCCTGTAGCCAACAGGTGCACCATCAGACACTACCACACTGTAATGGGGGCCGGTTAGACCACAGGGGCCAATGTGAGATTGGGTGGGTCAGGCCGGGCCAGAAATACCGTTACACTTACATTACTTACACTCTTACATTACTTACATTACTTACATTACTTACATTACTTACACTCTTACATTACTTACACTCTTACATTACTTACACTCTTACATTACTTACAATACTTACACTCTTACATTACTTACACTCTTACATTACTTACACTCTTACATTACTTACATATGTTTATTTTTCACAAACCTGAGTGCTGTCTGCTGATTCCCGTGCGAAAGGTATCATACATATATACATATACACATATATATATTACACACACATATATACACACAAAACATACACCTCAAGGCATAAATCGCATACTACACAGGGGAGGGATAGGTTTCAATCACAGATAACATTCCAAGATGCACTGTTTTTAAGTAAAACCCTTGCTTGCTTTATTCAATGTAACATCGCCGGAAGAGATCAGTGTATCTCGAAAGCTTGCACAAATAAAAGCATTTCGTTAGCCACAGAACGGTATCGTCTATTCATTTTTGATAGATACATATATATCTATATCTATATATATAGATATATATCTGTATCTATATATAGACCATACGATACCGGTTGAAGCACGACATCAAGGGACAGCACACAGGTAAGTTGATCACAAGTTCTTTGTATTGAAAAAGAGACACAAAAACAGACGTTTCGGTCCCCCAGTTGGACCTTTCTCAAGGTGGTGCAATTGAATACAGTGCAGGATACATATATATATATATAGCCCAAACCCCAGTGCTGCTCAAAAACACCAATCACAATTAATTGACCTCACCTGCCTGTGTAGCCTGCACACAGCATATCAGCAAGTAATCAGGGGCCATTTTGAATATATTAAGTCAATCTGCAGGTAAGCAGAGATGAATAAAAAGGCTGGAAGGGAAATCAAGCATGTGTAACACCTAATGTGCTCACCTATAAAGTGAAAAAAGTGTGTGGGAATAAAACATATATATATACACATATGGATGACGCAGCTGGATGGAATCTAGGTCAGTCAGTAAATTACTGAAGCACTCAGCCATTGGGCACGTAGTGTTAGGCAGTGTGTGAAACAGATTGCAATATGTCAGTCAGAAAACCACACTAAAATAATAAACTAGTGACCATCATGCAAACAATGTCACAAAAAAGATAAATTTCAAGACCAATCCATTTAGCATAAGAAATGTGTGACACACTCTAAGGAAGCAGTGCAACAATGTTGATCTTAAACACATGGAGCCTGGAGTGCCTAGCATGTTAACTATGAAATATTCAAAACATATATAGTTAGTGCAAAAAGACAAGAAATATCTGCATTGTATATTAGTACATATTGGCTGTATAGACCCCCATGCTATAGCGGTTCCCCCTGCCGAAACAGTAGCCTAAGACACTATATGGAAAATACAGAGAGCGTATAAGCACTTATTTGTACAGAAAATGTGGCAACCAGGAACAATGTTAGTGCATCAGACGTCAAACTTTATGATCCCAGTACAAATGAAGGCCAGTACCACTCATTATCTGTTGTAAGTCATTGTCAATATTGTGATGTATCTGGCTAGCTGATGTCCGAGACAGGCGTGTATTAGCTCTGCTGTGGAAAATAATTCCTAATTTCAGCAGGCAACGTGGTGGGTCTATGTTCCTCATCCTCCTGGCAAATTAATTTCACCATTGGAATACGGCTAGCTGGCTGACATCCAGAAGAGATGTGTGCTTGCTCTGCAGTGGAAAACAAATCCTAGTATCAGCAGGCAGCGTGATAGGACAGATAGAGTTATTAAAGGAAGCAGCTCAGTTTGAAGTCCTCATTTAGACCTTGTGGGCTCAAAAGTGCCCAAACTGTGGATCATTCTTGCTTCAACCTGTAGTAATGTTCTTTTGCGATTGCCTCCTCTCCCAGAGGTCCGTACCTGGGCGATTGGCATGCAACGCAAGGTAGAGAGCCCATGCCTCTTCTCTTTCAAATGTTTTGCTACTGGTTGATGTGACAAATCCTCCTTGTTTTCTGTGTCAGCCAGTGCCTTCTGTATAGCAGATCGATGAAGGGCCAATCGCTCTTTGAGCAGCCTCATTGTCTTGCCCACGTAATATAGACCACATGAGCATTGTATGAAATATACTACGTATTTCGATTCCCAATTCATTATGTCCCTGATCTTCAGGTGGTTGCCATTGTGAGGGTGTGGATATGAATTCCCCAGTATCAAGTACTGGCAGTTTATACAACCGCGACATTTGTACACGCCCATTGGTCTAGACAGCCACGTTGGTTTTGCAGCATACTTGGCGGTGGGATCTGCCTTTGTGAGGTAGTCACCCAAGTTCCGGCCTCTTTGATAACAGAATCTGGGTGGTTTAATTAAGTTTTTGCCAATGATTTTATCGTTGGTCAGGATATGGTTGTGCTTACGTATGCTCCTCTTAATAAAGCCAGAAGCCGTGCTAAAGGTGCTTCTAAAGTTAAACCGGTTATCGTCAGTTTTTTTGTCTTTGGGTATCAGCAACCTGTTTCTTTTCAAGCTTTTGACCTGTTCCAAGGCCATAGAGACATCGTTATATGCGTATCCCCACATCAGGAACAGATCTTTCATCTCTATCAGCGCCTGGTCCAACTGCGATGGGTCACTGGTGATCCTTATTACACGCAAAAATTGTGAATATGGTAAGCCTTGTTTCAGTGCCGCTGGATGATGGCTGGTAGCTAACAGGAGTGTGTTCTTGTCTGTCGGTTGTTTGTATAGTTTGTGGCTAGTGTCCCATTATGTTTATAAACTATTGTGTCAAGGAAAGACACCTCTTTTCTGCTGAAATTGTCGTGCTTCAACCGGTATCGTATGATCTATTATTGTGTTATGGGATAAGCACCAAACTTTGTTTACTTTGTGGAGTGCCGGCTGTTTTTTGGAATATATATATATATATATATATATATATATATATATATATATATATATTTATTTTAATACTTTAATATTGAATATTGGTAGACTAAAGAGTTAATGTGAGTGCTAATTGGGGTATCAGCTTTTATATTTTTGGTGTATATTTAGTAGAGAGAAACAACAGGTACCCTGCTACAGCAAAGAAAAGTGGTGAGGTGCTCTCTAGGTAGGGTCAATAATGTACACAAAAGAATAGAGAACCTAGTGGCAAGCACTCTGTCACCTAATGTAATGTTGATTAATTAAAGTACTTTAATGCCAAATGAATATAAAATATAGGGCTTTAAAACACAAACAGAAAGAGGTGACTGTGATCGATATGTAAGCACTGTAGGAGTTTTCTCGATCTAGTGAGTAGGTATCAGGTATAGTAACTTATATTGCTTGAGCAATATGCTCACACGCCAGAAGGGCTAGAAACTGAGAAATAATACGTTCCTCACACGTTCCAGAGTAAAGTAAATTCTGGATGCTGTCAGATAGACAGGTTCCGTCACGGTACGTGTACAGCACGGTACGTGTACTGCTCAGGTCATTGAGTTCCTGTATTCACCGAGTGTAGTGAGATAGTTATGGCTGTTGCTGTGTTGACAGATGATGTCAATGTATTCATAACTATATATCAGTATGCTTGACAATAGAGATGATGGATCCTATAATACATACATCTATACAGCAGTATATAGTAGTGTAATTGGTAAGTATCGGGCGTTCAGGATATGCCACATGGATCGGTAACGTATCAGTGTGACAGGCCAGAGGACATAAACTCACGCTCTCCTTGAAATGTGACTTAAAGTATACTGCAACACTATAAACCCAGTCAAGAACAGAGTAGTGCTAGTGACCTAAGGCTCATCTCAGTAGCATAGGTTTTTGCTTCGTGAGTGCTAGGGTGCCAAACCGCTGTAACTGAAGTCAATTGTATTCAATCACATCTGAACTGCTGGTGACTTATCAGCAAAATCTAGAAGGGTGGGCACATAGTGGGAATAGCAACATAGATGTTAACCCCTACGTAAGTATAGGTATGGTCTGAGTCAATAGAGTGTATTGCATACTGACCTCCTCCGTGATCTGGAGGAGCGGATCTGATATGCAGATGACTCTGATAGTTAAGAAAAACGGGCAAATATTCCCAAAGTAAGAAGGAATATGGCCCCTTGTGTGAACGGTTCTCAAAATGGGCAGTATCTATCAGTGTCAACAGAGGTATAAGGCACTTTCCCTGCATCGGCACAGATCATTGAATTATATCAGTGCCGATGTCTTAGGCCACGGACATGTTGCCTGCGTGCTTGCGGAAGCGTGCTCCCGCTCAGAATTGAGCCCCTACAGCCGCAATTAGAGCGGCTTTAGTAGGGGCTCACCTGCGCTTCCGCGTGCTTGCGGAAGCGCAGGTCTTGGGGGAATTTAAAATTCCCCCGCTTGCCGGCGAGACAGGCCGGTCACGTGAGCGGTTCGCCCAATGAGGACGAACCAGCTCCGTGACGTCACTGGCCCGCCCCCGGCCAGTGACGCGCCCGCCCCCTGACAGCTGCTGAGCGCGCTTGCTGTAAGCAACCGCAAGGCCAGGGAAAGCACCCGCTTTCCCTGCGCCTTAGCGGGCCTCAGCACGCCAGCAGGGACCATGGACTCGGCCTTGTTAGACAAGAGCCATTAAAGCTATATATCAGTCAGCATTTAGCAGAGTGAAGGCACATTCCCTGCATCAGCACAGATCATAAGATATATCTGTACCGATGTCTATTAGAGGAGTGCTTGCTGAAATTGCTAGAGCTAAAAGACAGTCCTGTTTGGACTAGACCGTGGGTGAATCACTGTAGATCCACAAGTGTGAGGCAAAGTAAATACTCACCAGTGTACAGGCATTCAGCTGTAGTTAGCTAGCGTTTGAGTGCATGTATAACCGGTACAGTGACCAGGCGCAGATCTCCAAACCATTGAATCAGTTTCACAAACAGGCTGCGGTGTCAATCACTGATCTGCGCATGCTTGAAGGGCCCTTTGATTTGCATGCCCTGATGAAGCGTGATACGTGAAACGCTCGTCGGCTTAGCCAATCCTCGAAGCATGCGCAGATCAGTGATTGACATCGCAGCCTGTTTGCGAAACTGATTCAATGGTGCGGAGATCTGTGCCTGGTCACCTAATTCTCCATAAAACCTTACTTTTCGGCGTCTCCTTTCTTCATCATCCAAGTGCTTATCTTTCTCTTTTTCAGACTTCTTTTTCTTCTTTTTCTTCTTTTCTTTGTGACGCTCACGTTGCTCATGATCCGATCGATCATCATAGAAGCTAGAATCATGCCCTGATCCAGAGAGTTCAGTCACTTCACTGCCTCCAACTTTGAGGACCAGCTTCAAAGGCTTTTCCACATAGTCTAAATGGGAAAAAAAAAATAATGAAATCTCTTAAAATATCCACTACTTAAAATCATATCGCTGACAACAACCCATACAAAGTTGATCCACAGTACAATATGAACATTGTTGAATGCAATCTTTGTTACCTATATGTGGGCTTTTGAAACAACTAGTCTTCCTCCACTGGTTCCACCACTATTCTAGAAAGTTAATTTGGCACTAGCCAAACAGTAACTAGAATATGAAGTATTAGAGCAACTTTTTTGTTATTGATAGGCTCACTTGCCATATTATCCTCCTGGGAGAATAGAATAAAAGAACAGTGAAACCAGTGAACTCCTGTATAGAAGATGAAAGACTATGCTATCCGGGAGAAGCACCAGTTTAAAAAAAAAAAAAAAAGTATATATTGCCCAAACAAAACAAAATGTTCATATTTCTTGCAGGATGTAATAGTTTTCTTTTATGAATGCAGACCAATTTTGATTCCTCCCAAGTCTTTTATTCACATGTGTTGCCAAGTTATTTGTGATAGAGCACTAAATGGTAGGAGTAAACTCAAAATAAAACTTATTGCAAACCATGTTTTTTTTTCATCAAAAAACAGTAATTTACTTTTTAGCACATTATCTACTTATGGTTTATCGCTAAGCTATATTTTTTACGTGATGTCTGTTTAAGGCTGCATCCTCCGTGCTGCGGACCGCGCTCATGCTTGATGTCACCAACTCTCCAAGCATGAGCGCTCGGATGTCCGGCAACTTTTTCGATAAGCTCGAGCTGGCGGGGGCCATGGCAGAGCAGTAAGTGGTGCTGATTAGCTGGGGTTATGTGACCCTTCAGCATGCCTCAAACGCCTAGCGCCCGTGCCGCGCGAGCTTGGACGCAGCCTTATTGTGTGTCAAAATGTAGACTTACTGCTAAAAAGTAGTACAAACCTTTATAAAATGTATGAAAATTGTGATGCAACTTAAAACATGAGACGCATAGTTTGTTGTTTGAAATGACAGGACACTTAAAAACGAAAAGTAACGCTATATTATTTCCTGGTAAAACATTTTACAAATATTGCACTCTGTTAAATTCCTGATTGACATAATTTAAATAAAATATATGCATAATTGTGTTTCAATAATCAATGTATATAACTAGATATAATTTTCACAGTATGACTAGTATAAATAATGTGTTCACTTATAGAGCCATGCAGTATCAAATACACAGCAACTTACTGCTGTTAAAACAATATAAACATTTTAGGTTTTCCACTGGCTTTCATTTGGCAGACAAGTTTGATGCACATTATAATATAGGTTTTAGCACATATTTGCATTCAACAGTTTGACACTAGGACTACATTGAGAAAAATAAGGTTAGTACATAGACCAGCATATTTACTTTTGCGGTGAGGGACATTTCGTCTCAGTGTGATTATAGGCTTCATTTTATTATACCAAATTAGCATCGAAAAGTATACTACATAAAATGTGGGATATACGAGGGTATTATCTCCAGACCCCCACCCCCCCCCCCCCCGTTTGTTTGAGAGAAGATTGCATTTCTAACCTCGACCCCTTTTAGGGACCCAATAATCTTAATGTTGCCCATGTAGAAAGTTGAGAATCAATATCCCCGAACTCTATCACTAGGGTATTGCAGATAAGAGGCCTTCGAACAAATATTTTTAAAAAATGGCCGAGAACAAAATCGGCATCCATTTTTTACATTTCATAATTACGTTTACGAGCACGAATAGAAAAATAAGCAGTTTGTGGAAATCTAGGGAAGAGGTGACAGATTGTTTTGGGAGATAGAAATGGACCACCTCCAACGATGTGTCCCCCAAACGGCGTTACTTTTGCTGTTCAAGCGAGGACTTCCATATCCTGCCTAATTCAAGTCACAAAAATATGGGCACTTCGCAACCCCACCCTCCCCCCGGGCGGCGGGTCCCCTCGGTCGGTACACACACTGAGACTGTTCTCCGGGGGAGCCGCGCTCACCGGCGTCGTAGGACCTCCACTCCGATTTATGCTTCTTGTGCTTCTTGCCCATGGCCTTGGAGGGACAAGAAGAGTGTGATACGATAAATACGCAACAGGGACAGTAAACACACAAGCCTTCTCCCACAGGGGAGGGGCGGGTAGGCAGGGGATAGTACAGTCTTCACATTAATGTCGGCTGCTACCGCTGATGGACGTGGGTGGAATAGAGCCACCGTTTACGCTACAGCTGAAAGCCTCGCGCAGGCGCTCGTGACGTCCCCTTCCTCCGAAGCATCGCGAGAGCGGTTGTTGCATCGAGCGCCAGTATTCCATCTAATTACATATACAGTACTGTACATTTTGTTGTACGTAGAGCTTCACATTTCTGCGTTCAAATCCCTGTTGTTTAAAAAGGCCCATAATATAGTGCGCGCGCTTGCTCCGCTTATAATTAGTGTGTGGTCCGTCCGTCCCCTACACAAGTGAATTGGGATACAAAGGATTTAACTTTCTACATCTATTTCCACAATACTTTGCTGCTACCACTGTTTAGTCATATCTTTTCCCCAAGTCTTCTAAACATCTCTTTCTCTCTGTAGAAAATGTACAAAAATATTTAAAAAATGTTCACTTTGTCCCAATGTTCATTTTGTATTAAGTATACAACAGTGTTGTGGCAAATAAAATATCCCTTAAGGTATTTTCTGGGAAACATTTCTGTTGCTTAAAGGCATTTTTAACTAATGATTACAAGACTGGCAATTTCAGGTCGGTAGACAAAACTCAGCTCCAGTACAGTAATCTCCCTGTAAAAAAGATAGGGAGTCGTTCGGGACTTGGTGATATTTAGCAGCTTAAGCATTTCCTGAATAATAATAATAATAATAATAATAGCATGTTCTTGTGTAGCGCTGCTAGTTGTACGCAGCGCTTTACAGAGACATTTTGCAGGCTGGTCCCTGCCCCGTGGAGCTTACAATCTATTTTTTTGGCGCCTGAGGCACAGGGAGATAAAGTGACTTGCCCAAGGTCACAAGGAGCAAACACCGGGAATTGAACCAGGCTCCTCTGCTTCAAACTCTCAGTGCCAGTCAGTGTCGTTACTCACTGAGCCACTCCTTCTTTGAGATTACTTTCAAAGTCCCGGCCTTGGTCATAGTGCAGCCGATTGGGCAGTCCATAATGAACAAAGTACTTTTCCCATAGTACTTTGGCTACGGTAATGGCCTTCTGATGTTTGGTTGGAAAAGCTTGTGCGTACCGAGTATAGTGGTCTGTAATCACTAATACATTGCCGATGCCTCGGGCATCGGACTCAATACAAAGAAAGTCCATGCATACGAGATCCATGGGCCCGGAGCTTTTTAAGTGTGCCATTGGAGCGGCCCTGGAGCATCGCCTGCAGTGCTGTTCCATTGACTCATGCGTGGCCAGAAGAACCGAAAGTTTATCCACTCCCAGATGACCATGATCATCATGTATTGCTCGAAGGACCATAGGTTGTAGGTTCTGGGGTAAAACCAGCTGTCTCCTATCTGGGTGATTATGGTACTGCAGCACTCTATAGAGGAGACAATTGTCGAGTTCAAATTGGTCCACTTCTCTCATTAGGATGGCCACCGTTTCTGGGAGCACGTTTTATCGTTTGATGGATGATACAAACCACAGGGTCCCGTATTTGGTATTGAACCAGGTCCTTCCATGCGATGACCATGTCGGGAGTGATATTCATTCCCCCTGGATGACGATAGGTGGCCGGAATAGCCTTAGATTGGCATCCCAAGGAATCCGCTACCCTCAGCTCAGAGAAAGCCACCCTATCTTCCACAATAGCAGCCGTTGAACACATAGCGCGTAGCCTTGGTCCAGGGATTTCTTCCCAGATGTCATAGTTTGGGATGGAATTCAGTCCCGGCCGTCGGGAAGGAGCATTGGCACTAATATTCAGGGGCCCTGGTTTGTACTTTAGTGTGAACTGGTAATTTGTGAGGGCCGCCAGCCATCGGTGGCCCGTGGCGTCCAATTTGGCGGATATCAGTATATACGTTAAGGGATTGTTATCTGTCCGTACTTCGAAAGTAACACCATATAAGTAATCGTGGAGTTTGTCCACAATAGCTCATTTGAGAGCTAGAAATTCCAATTTGTGTACTGGATAGTTCTGTTCACTAGGGGTCAAGCTGCGGCTGACGTAGGCCACTGGTCGGAGTCTAGCCGGATATTTCTGATGCAAGACGGCCCCCAGTCCGTTAAAACTTGCGTCTACATGCAGAATGTAAGGCCTCTCAGGGTCGGTATTCGGCAGGACAGGTGCCTTGGTTAGATTCCTTTTCAACCCGATAAACGCCGTTTCACAGGCGGTTGTCCACTTGTTGCCAAAGGGGGCTTGAGTGGAGGCGGCTTTCCGACCGGTGTCTTCTGGATATATCTTAAGAAGGTTGTTGAGGACCTTGGCTTTGCTGGAATACCCTTCCCAAACCGACGATGATATCCACAGAACCCCAGAAGGAGCGTAATTCCATGAAGTTCTCTGGTCGGAGCCAGCTCACCACAGCTTCGATTTTGGCCGGATCGGTGGCGATTCCATCCGCAGATACTATGTGGCCCACGTTGGTCACTGAGGTGCGACAGAACCTACATTTATCCAAGGACAGCTTCAATCCTTCTTGGCCCAGTCGACCCAGTACTTTTAGTAGCCGTTCCTCATGTTCTTCCAGGGTTTTACCAAACACGATGATGTCGTCCAGGTATAATAGACATTGCCTAGGATTCATATCCCCAATTGTCTTTTCCATCAACCGCTGGAACGTGGCCGGGGCACCACATATGCCTTGGGGCAAACGCGTGAATTGATAGAATCCAAGGGGACACACAAAGGCCGTTTTCTCCTGGTCCTCGGCGCTCATTGGCACTTGATAGTACCCTGACCTCAGGTCCAGTATGCTGAACCACTGGTTCACGGATAGCGCATTTAGGAGTTCTTCAATCCAGGGAAGAGTGTACTGGTCGGGTACCATGCGATTGTTCAATGTCCAATAATCCACACATAACCGGACCAAACCATTTTTCTTCTGCACCACCATAATCGGCGATGCATAGGGGCTACAGAATCCCGTGACTATGCCCGCTGACTCCATTTCTTGCAGGATGTCTCTCACATCTTCCACAACCCAAGGGGCTATGCGGCGGGACAACTCCCGAAAAGGAGTAATATCACTTAACCGGATGGTGTGTTGGGCGCTGCGACTGCAACCCACATCCATATCACTAGTTGAGAATACTTCTCGTCTCGCTTCCAGTTTGGCCCTTAGTCGTTCTCTCCACTCATCAGTCAGGGTGGAGTCTCCAAAGTCGAAGGCCAACCCAGCTGCCGGTTCTTGTATTGCTGCTGTATTTGCTTGCACTCCTATCTGCTCGACGGGAGTGACAGGGTATATTCTCCCTAGACTTTGACCATAATCGAGGGGCATGGGATACGGGGAGATATTCTGGACAAACACCCGGACTCTCCTTGGCATTTCGGAGGTCCATTCTCTCACTTCAGCCATTAGCTTGTAGCCTCGTCGCTCGTCATCTTCAGGTGTACTTTCTAGAGAAAAGAGATGGTCAGCTTCATTCCTTTCCGGATAGCAGCATGTGGCAGTCATGAGTTTCACTCCCCCCGGTAAAATCTCAGTTAACCCATGTTCAATGTTGTAGAGAATCCCTTGCTCCCCCTGGGCGGCTATTTTGCAACGTTCTTCGTGTAGCACGGGGTAGCTTTCTAAAGACGCCAGGGGTAGTTCACCAGCCTCCTGCAAGTACATACGAATTATGGCCCACACTATGTCGGTGTTGGTCCCCAATATGATTGGGGCATTGGGGTGTTCTTGAGGCTCCGGGCACACCAGTGCCTCCATTTCCATGGGGTGATGCTTGCCCATATTCAGTTGAGGAATGTCCAGGCGAACCTTCACTACGTCGTCAATGGGGTAATCCTCGTGACTTAGTCCCTGTAGCTTCATGGCGTCTGGTGACTGCAGCGGCAGATGGTTGAGATGTTCATCGTAGAAGGGCCGATACACAATGGTTACTTGAGACCCAGTGTCCAGCAAAACCGATAAGTATATACCTTCCATGATGACCCGTACAAGGGCAGCCGGCCCCACACGACAGTGTAACGCAGTGCCCACAAACAAGACGAGACCCCGTCACTGAGGTGGGAAGGTATAACACCACACACCCACAGCAGCTGAGGCGTGCCTGGAAGGTGGATAGTTTAGCGTAGCCAGGTCTGGGTTGGAGAGTGTAGAAGATGCGGTATACTTGCCGAGTTCCGGGATTGGAGAAGACAGGAAAGTAAGGGTCCATAAGCCATGGTCTGGGATTGGAGAGAGCAGCGTAGTCAGAGTCCGTATGCCATGTTCAAGGGTAGGAGAGATCGCCATAGTCGAGGGTATGCCAAAGTCCAAAAATCCAGAAGGGTCCACAAACAAGCCGAGTCGGTACACAAAAGGTTAACTGCAAAAGAGATAGAGCACTGCACAACAGAAGTTAGCTTCACGAGGCTACATATGATTATGCTGAGCAAAGCATAGAAGGAAGCAGGAAGTATGCAATGGGGACAGGGGGCAGAGCGAAGGCATGGCTCCAGCGGAGCTCGGACAGGCTGCAGGCAACAAGGCAGGGAAGAGAGACTTGCCACGCAGCTGGGGATCGTCGCACGTAATTGTGTGTTCCTTCCGCGCGGGAGAGATGCACGACGCGTGCGGGAGGTGGGACCAGGTTTCGTGTGGCAGTTAGAAGAGCTGCGGGTGCGCGCTATGTAATGAGAGCGGGGGAGTGCGCATGGGCAGGAACCGTGGCCGCGGCAGCAGCAGCAGGTAAGGAGGGAACATGCCGCAAAGGATGTGTTCCCGATTCCTTACAGTACCCCCCCCCCTTGAGGATCGGCCTCAGGACGATTCCTATATGGCTTATTCGGAAACTTGGCATGGAACCACCTTAGTCATTCCGGAGCATGGATCTGGCAAAGTGGTATCCATGAGCGTTCTTGGGGTCCGAAACCTTTCCAATTAACTAAAAATTTGACTCCTCTTCTGGAGTGCCTAGAATCCATAATTGACTGAATCTCGAACTCTTCCTGTCCCTGAACCATGACCGGAGGTGGCCTAGCCGAGACGTCGGGGAATCGAGAGCTTTGACGAACAGGCTGTAACAACGAGACATGGAAGACTGGTGGTATCTTCATCGATGAAGGCAGTTGAAGGCGATAAGCCACAGGATTGACCTGTTCTTGAATGCTGAAGGGACCCAGGAATCGTGGAGCCAGTTTCATCGTAGGCGTCTTCAACCTTATATTCCTTGAAGATAACCATACCTTGTCACCTGGCCTATATTTGGGCGCCTTTTGGCGATGGCGATCCGCCTGTCCCTTCTGTCTGAGGACTGCTCCCATGAAGCTTTCTTTGAATTCTCCTCCATGAGTCTTGAAGATAGTTTATCCCGAAGTCTGCTTCCGGGACTCCAGAGAGATTGGATGAGATGGGGAGACAGGTTGGGTGGAAGCCATAATTTAAGAAGAAGGACGACTCTTGGGTGGACTCGTTCCTGAGGGAATTGTGAGCGAATTCAGCCCATAGGAGTAGATCCACCCAGTTATCTTGTGCATCGGAAATGAAACACCTCAGGAATTGTTCAAGAGATTGGTTCGTTCTGTCTGACCGTTAGTTTGTGGGTGGTATCCAGAAGAGAATAGAAGCGAAATGTCCAGTCTTTGGGCGAAGGCACGCAATAACTTAGAAACAAAATGTGATCCACAATCGGAAACAATAGAGACTGGAACTCCATGGATAAAGAAGATTTCCTTCAAATAGATGTGTGCTAGGGTGGCAGAATTAGGGAGACCTTTAAGTGGTATAAAATGAGCTTGCTTAGAAAATCTATCTACAATGACCAGGATGGTATTCATACCGTTAGAGCGTGGAAGTTCGACAATGAAATCCATAGAGATGTGTGTCCAAGGGCGATCCGGAATAGGCAAAGGGCGAAGCAGACCAAACGGCTTGTTGCGAGCGGATTTGTTTCGAACACAGTCTGAACAGGAACTGACAAATTCTTTAATGTCCTTCAACATGTTTGGCCACCAAAACGTGCGTCTGATTAGGTCTGAGGTCCTCTTGGTACCGGGGTGACCGTCAGATTTAGAGGAGTGACCCCACTCGAGGATCTTTTGGTGGAATTGTGGAGCGGCATACAAGCACCCCTCCGGCTCCTCCATACCCTCAGAAATGAGCGTTTGAGACTCCAATGTCACGCCTGTATGCCCACAGACCAAGCCAGACCCCAGTACTGAGGTGGGAACGGTATGATACCACACACCCACAGCAGTGGGAGCAAGCCCGGAGTGTGGTATAGCATTGCTGGGCCTGTAGAGAGAGTTGTTACGTTTAAACTTGCAATGCTTGGGAGTGTCCGTAAGAATCGTCGTGTCCGTTAGCCAATGTTCAGGGGATCCAGAGAGTAGAGTCGTCGGTGAGCAAGCCAGGTCCTAGGTAGCCAGAGGTAAGCGAAGTCATATGCGTAGCAGGGTTCAAGGGGTAACCAGAGAGCAGAGTAATCCAGTTAGAGCAGGGGTCAAAGCCAGGGAGATCCGAAATAACACAGGAGCAGGTATTCACAGGAGCACAGAGGGAGCACAGCATAGGACAGGTAACACACAAGGAAACAGGAACTATGCAGAGCGAGGAAGAGGTGGACAGACAGGGATTATAAAGGGAGGTGTACCAATGGTAGAGAGGGGAGGAGTAGAGAAAGAAGTGGGTCTATTTTGATCTGGTTTAAAACTGATTGGCCGGCTAGAACAAAGAAAAACCAGTCAAACAAATATTCAAAATAAGACCAACAAGTGCACTGTTGAAGTGCACTTAAAGCAGAAGGGTTAACTCTAAAGAACCCTTGAACGCCCCCTGGGAGGCAAACTCTGAAACCGTCCCTGTAGACTCGGCGTACGAGTACTCTGCCCGAATACGGGAGTGCACCAGCGCCCGGAACATGGCCACGATGTTTGTTGGGACCCCCCCTCCAAAACCTGCTTCCTGGTTTTACAAATGGCTACATTAGCCAATGCCAGGAGCAGGTTGACCAGGAGATCCCTAGGCTTATCGTTCCGGGACACTGGGCACCCAAAAATAAAAAGATGAGGGGAGAAGTGTAGCCAGAACTGCAGGAGAAGGCTCTTCAAGAAGGAAAAGAGGGGCTGCAGTCTGGCGCAACTCAAATAAATGTGATATACGGACTCCTGCTCGCCACAAAAGGGACAGGCGGCGGGGGAGTCCGTGAAGTGTGCCAAGTACTCTCCTGTGCTCAGTGCACCGTGGAGGACCCTCCAAATCAAATCCCCGGCGGGACGGGGAACCAAACCTGAATAGAGTTCCTTCCACCGGGGTCTCTCGCCCTTGTTCGCAGGAAATACAAACCTCCAGACAGTATCAGGGCGGGTTACAAGGGCGAGGTAGTGCACTATATGGAGCACTAGAGAATACAGGACTTTCCTCGGCATGCCGCGGAAACATGCCGGGGACATATTCCCCAATCTGCTGAGGTTGGGGGAGAGAGGAGCCCGAGGGGGTTGCCGTGGCTTTGGTTCCACGCAAAGATCCGGAGAGCTGAAGTTGATAGGTTGACAATACCCCCTCAATGAAGGTGCGTGAGTCGGGGTGGATGGCATCTTTAATCTCCCGGATCAAACGATGAGGGACTGTCAGGGTTCTGCTCGCCACAAACCAGGGTCGGACCGCGAGGCTGAGGTGGGGTTGTAAAAGCACCGACCTGAGACCGCGCAGGCTGATCCGGATGTTCGTTGTCATATATCGCAGGATCAGGATAGGAGAAGACAGCGTCGTCGTTGTACAAGCCAGGGTCAGGACAGGAGACATCAGGATAAACATTGTTCAAGCAATAGTTCGGCAACATGTAGTCAGGAGAGCCCCGCTTCAGCTTAGGAGCGCGGGGTTGGCCTCTGCGCGTGCGACGACCATGGCCCATGGTGCTGGTCACAGGAGATGGTAAGCAGACCAGCGTAGCACACCGCCTAGCTGCACGGTTAAACCAGTGCACAGCGCAAGAGTCCTGAGCGGACTGGGGAATCCTCTGTTTCAGCGCAGGGACCAGGACACGGCCTCTCTAGATTAGGGAAAGAGTAGGCCCCAGGAACCAGGAAGCTGGAGATACACAGGGAAACCTCCGCTTCAGAGCAGGAATCCAGGAGACTGAAGAAAGCAGGGACGAAACATCCGCTTCAGTGCAGGAATCCAGGAGGCTGAAGGAAGCAGGGACGAAACATCCGCTTCAGTGCAGGGATCCAGGAGACTGAAGAACGCAGGGACGAAACATCCGCTTCAGTGCAGGAATCCTGGAGGCTGAAGGACGCAGGGATGAAACCTCTGCTTCAGCACAGGAGAACAGGAAGCTGAAAGACGCAGGACGGAACCTCCGTATCAGCATAGGAGAACAAGCGGCTTGAAGGGAAATGAAGGACGCAGGGCGGAACCTGGTATCAGCATAGGAGAACAAGCGGCTTGAAGGAAGCTGAAGGACGCAGTGCGGAACCTGGTATCAGCATAGGAGAACAAGCGAGAGCTTGTGGCAGAACAGGTAGTAACATCCAGTTAGGACTATGCTCGGCAGGGAGCATTATGGGAAGACAGTACTTAAAGGCCAGCGGGCCAATCCCCGACGGGGGTGTGAAGGTACTGCTCCTAATGAGTGAATGGAAGTATAGGTTGCAGTGAAAGGCTGCACAGCTGCATTAGATACCAGAGGGAGTGTGTATTGCTTTGGTGAGTGAATCCAGGCTGCAGCAAACCTCAGGAGAGCTGTTCCAGAACTGCACCGGTCTGCAAGGTAAGGCAACCAGTAAACCGTGGAGCGGATTCCTTACAGGGACGCGGGCAGTACGCAGACCCATACGGGGCGTGAGCACCTCTGCCCTAACCCAGTCTCGCCGCTCAAAGTCCAGGAGATCCCAGACTCTGGTCACCTGCGACAGGATTAGCCGGAGGCAAATAGAGGGTGAATCCAACATCCGAGCCCCCACTGCCGGATTATACAGCAGAGGCTCGGCGAGGAAATCAACCCTCACCGCCTGTTCCTTCCTGGTCGCGGAGACCAGTTTCCAGGCCTTAAGTAAGTCCCGGTAGTATGCCGGCAGCTCCGAGAGGTCTCTACCTAAACCCTCGGGCCTGATGATAAACAGTTGCCGGTCAAACCTCATATTGCGCAGCTGGCGAAAGAAACTGGTTGCCAGCTGGCACCACTGCGGAGACGGATCTGCGAATAGGTATCTCTGCAGGTTTTGGAGGCGGAAAGTGTGTAACTGGGAGCGGACAAACACCACTCCCTGTCCACCCTCCTCCAAAGGAAGGCACGCAACTCCCGCAGAGACCCAATGCTTCCCCATCCAGAGAAAATCCATCAACCTCCTTTGGATCTTGTTGATAAATTCGGGGGTCGGACCCATGGCTATCAGCCGGTGCCATAGCTGACTGGCCACCAGCTGGTTGATCACCAGGGTTCTTCCCCTGAGGGAAAGCATTCTCGACAGATACACCCAAGACCCCAGACGAGCAATGACTCGTTCCTCAAGATCACTGAAGTTTTCTGGGGCCGGGTTCTCCGCAGCAGACAGGTAGACTCCCAGATATTTTAGAGTATCGCTCCCCCACGAGACATTACGAAACGTGGGGGGCAAAGAGTCCACCTGTAAGGGACCCACCAAAATGCCGGAGCACTTAGACCAGTTGATCCGAGCAGAAGAGGCCACGGTGTAGACCTCTTGGCAAGCTTGCGCCCGCTCTAAATCATCTAGGTCCTGGGCTACGAGGAGCACGTCATCGGCATAAGCCGACAGGACTACCCGCATGTCGGGCTCCCGCAGCACCAGCCCGGTGAGCCTCCTCCTCAGTAGGCAGAGGAAGGGCTCAATGGCCAGCGCGTACAGTTGACCAGACAGAGGGCACCCTTGACGTACTCCCCGACCAAACACAAAAGGTGCCGTCAGGGACCAATTGATCTTCACCAGACACTCTGCAGAGGCGTACAGCATCTGGAGAAAGCCCACAAATTGTGGGCCGAAGCCAAACCCCCGCAGGGTCTGCATGAGGTAACGGTGATCCACCCTGTCAAACACCTTCTCCTGATCTAGGGACAGGAGGGCGAGTGACAGACCAGTCCTCTGCGCGTGATGTAGCAGGTCCCGGACCAGAAAAATGTTGTCATGAATACTCCGGCCCGGGACATTATAGGACTGGTCGGGGTGAACCACCTATGCCAGCACTGACTTGAGCCTCAGCAAGAGCGCTTTGGCTACGATCTTATAGTCCGTGCTTAGCAGTGAGACCGGTCGCCAGTTAGAGATCTGGCGGAGATCCCCCTTTTTCGGCAGCAAAGACAGTATTGCCCGCCGACACGAAAGGTTCATCTCACCAGTCTCCAGGGCTTCGGCCAGGACCTCGGTGAAATCAGGTCCCAGCATCTCCCAGAAAAACCGGAAGAACTCCACAGTCAGCCCGTCTAGTGCCGGCGTTTTTCCGCGGGACATGAGACTGATGGCTTCAGAGAGCTCGGCCAGAGTCAACGGTAACTCAAGCCGCTCCCTTCCACCCTCGCCGACCGTGGGAAGTCCCTCCCATAAGACCCTGCATGCGTCTGGCTGGATGGACTCCGGAGAGAAAAGGTCTACGTAGAATCTCCGGGTTCTGTCCCGGATGCTCTCCGGGTTAGTCAGAGGGGTACCGTCTTCTGCTAGCAAGCAGGTGATATGTTTACGGTTTCCCCTCTTTTTCTCCAGCGCATAGAAGAGGCGCGACCCGTGACCCATCTCCCGAAGGAAGTGGATGCGGGATCGCACATACGCCCCCCGAGCTCTCCGATCTTCCAAGTCCCGGAGAGCGCACTTCCTCTCCACGTACGCACACTGCAGGTATTGGTCTCCTGCCACAGACAGCCGCTTCTCGATATCGAGCACCTCTTCCCTAAGGGCCTCGATCTCAGCATCGTGCCGCCTGCTGGCACCTTTGGTGTACTCCTGACAAACGAGGCGCAGATGAACCTTGCCCACGTCCCACCACTGCTCTAACGTGATAAAGTCTGATCTGCAACCTCTCCAGGCCATCCAAAGTCTCGGACCGACGTTGCAAACCCCTTGTCTTCCAACAACGTATTGTTGAAGTGCCAATAGGCGGCCGAGGGCGCTGCTGGTAGTAGCGCCACCGCCATGGACGCACAATTGTGGTCCGAAAATGGCGCCAGCTGGATATATACAGCCTGTCGATCCGGGACCAGGACATCCGTTCACCCCTAAACACCCTAACATGGGTGAACTCAGTGGATGCCTCGGGATGTTGTTCTCGCCAGACATCTACCAAGGAGTAGCGGGTGATGACCTCCCGCAAGGCCGACGCAGAACACGGGTGTGGTTCCGGGCCATTCCGGTCTTTCAGAGCCTCGAGGGTGCAGTTGAAATCACCTCCGAGCAACACGTGTTCGTCCGCGTCCACTGTCTCCAGGAATTCAGACATTCTGACGAAGAACTGCCTTCTCAGGGGTCCGGTGGCAGGCGCATACACGTTCAAGAAATTAAACGTGTAGTCCTCGTGCCGGACCCTGAGATGCAACAGGCGACCTGGAACAACAGTTTTGGCAAGCAGTAGCTCTGGTTGAAAGGACTCAGAGAACAGTGTCACCACCCCACTAGATGACGAAGTGAGGTGGCTGAAGAAGACCTTGCCTCGCCACTCCAGATGCCAGCTGGCTTCAGCCTCTGGAGTGGTATGGGTTTCCTGCAGGAAACTCACAGAATACTTTCCCTTCTGTAAAAAGGAGAGTACCTGGAACCTGCGAAACCCGTCCTTACAGCCATTCACGTTAAGTGTACCGAAGTAGTAGGGAGGCATACATTATGTCAAACTTTTTTTGACAGGTACCACGCCCCCTTTTCCCCCAAGCCACGCCCCCTTTTGGCCTTAAACCCGCCCTATGTCCCGCCCCTTCCGTATCCGGTCCCGCCCCATCCGTATCCGGCTCCGCCCCCTGCACATTTTTAGGTTGCCGCCCCCAGCGCCAAAAAACCGCGGTTGACGCCCCCTACGCCAAAAAAACGCAGTTGACGCCCCTAAGCCAAAAAACCGCGGTTGACATCCCCCTGACTCCATTTTTTATTATGATGTGCATTTTTTATTCTTTTTTGTGATTGGTGCGTACTGTTGACGTAGATTGGAGGGGGCGTATACATACGCGGGGCATGTCCGGGCATGTTTATAGGCGTTTGGGGCATGCCCGAGCATGTTTTTTTCATACTGGGGCATGTCTGGACATGTTTATTCTGAAATAACGCAGTGCGCATGTCAGAAAAGTTCAAATGACGTTGAAAAGAGGGCGTAGCATTTTTTTAAAATTCAGACAGAATACGGCTTTAAGAGGATAAACCCCTCAAGGGTCTGGGTGGCCGAGTGGTTTAAGGCGTTGGACTGGGCCCTCGAGGGTCCCGCTGTGGTGGGCATAGATGTCACTGTTCGAGATGGGACAGCAACATCTCCTGCGGTCCCAGGGGGGACCTGGGCCCCCGAGGGACCTGCTGTGGCGGGCACAGCAGCACCAGGTGTCTTGGCAGAGGGAGGGGCGGGTGCAGGAGCTGGGATGGGTCCTCTGTTCCCTTTGGGGCAACTCCTACGAGTATGCCCCAGCTCCTTGCACAGATAGCACCTAACCCCCTCTGTGCCATAGTAAACTGTATATTGAATGCCCTCGTAGGGCACCCCAAAGGACCCCTCCACAGATTCTGTGCTCCCCGGCAGCAGCAGCTGTACCTGCCACCTAAACGAGAGCACATGCTTCAGTGCCCTATCCTTGCAGCCCAAAGGTAATTTTGTTATAGGAGACTTAATGTCTCCCAGGGCTTGCAGGGGTGGGCGTATGAGGCTGTCTGGGAGGAAGGGGGGCACATTGGAGAGAATGACCCTGGTGCCTAACCCCTCCATGGGTTCTATGGGGATGTAGGTCCCTCCTACCACAATGCCTTTCTGCACTATGGTGTGGGCGGCAGCCAGCGTGCGGAGGAAGAAAACGCCCCTCCCATACATCTTGCTGGCCGCCACCACAGCAGAGGGACCCACAACGTCTGCCACAGCCCTTACATAGATCTCCATGCTTAGGCCAGGTGACATTGGGCACCTCACCCCCAAGATTCCTGCTCACACAGGGCGAGGCCCCAGCATTATTGTTGCTGGGGTTAACGCCTGCAGCCGCCACCTGCACCCATGACTGAGCTGGGACTGCAGGGGTTACACAAACAACAGGAGCCGGGGGAGGTGTGGCCAGGGCACTGGATGTACCAGGCCTAGGGCTGTGGCTAATGTTGTTCCTAGGGACCCCAGGTTTTGGAGTCCGGTATCCGGGTGTGGCCCCCGTTGCTGCACTACTCCTATTCCCCTAAGGCATGATAATAATAAGCCTCTAAGTTAAGGGAGGAGGTAGTGTTTAGAGAGAGAGGTGCAGAGAGGAACTGTCCCTATAACTACCTCTCTGCAAAGGAGTTCATCCGAGCAGAAGAGGCTGCGGTGTAGACCTCTTGGCATGCTTGCGCCCGCTCTAGATCATCTAGGTCCTGGGCCACGAGGAGCACGTCATCAGCATAAGCCGACAGGACTACCCACATGTCGGGCTCCCGCAGCACCAGCCCGGTAAACCTCCTCCTCAGTAGGCAGAGGAAGGGCTCAATGGCCAGCGCGTACAGTTGCCCAGACAGGGGGCACCCTTGACGTACTTCCCGACCAAACACAAAAGGTGCCGTCAGGGACCAAATGATCTTCACCAGACACTCTGCAGAGGCGTACAGCATCTGGAGAAAGCCCACAAAATGTGGGCCAAAGCCAAACTCCCGCAGGGTCTGCATGAGGTAACGGTGATCCACCCTGTCAAACGCCTTCTCCTGATTTAGGGACAGGAGGGCGAGTGACAGACCAGTCCTCTGCGCGTGATGTAGCAGGTCCCGGACCAGAAAAATGTTGTCATGAATACTCCGGCCCGGGACAGTATAGGACTGGTCGGGGTGAATCACTGACTTGAGCCTCAGCGAGAGCGCTTTGGCTATGATCTTATAGTCCGTGCTTAGCAGTGAGGCCGGTCGCCAGTTAGAGATCTGGCGGAAATCCCCCTTCTTCGGCAGCAAAGACAGTATTGCCCACCGACACGAAAGGGGCATCTCACCGGTCTCCAGGGCTTCGGCCAGGACCTCGGTGAAATCAGGTCCCAGAAAAACCGGAAGAACTCCACAGTCAGCCCGTCTAGCCCCGGCGTTTTTCCGTGGGACATGAGACTGAGGGCTTCAGAGAGCTCGGCCAGAGTCAAAGGTAACTCAAGCCGCTCCCTTCCACCCTCGCCGACCGTGGGAAGCCCCTCCCATAAGACCCTGCATGCGTCTGGCTGGATGGACTCCGGAGAGAAAAGGTTTACGTAGAATCTCCGGGTTCTGTCCCGGATGCTCTCCGGGTCAGTCAGAGGGGTACCGTCTTCTGCTAGCAAGCAGGTGATATGTTTACGGTTTCCCCTCTTTTTCTCCAGCGCGTAGAAGAGGCGCGACCCGCGACCCATCTCCCGAAGGAAGTGGATGCGGGATCGCACATACGCCCCCCGAGCTCTCCGATCTTCCAAGTCCCGGAGAGCGCACTTCCTCTCCACGTACGCACACTGCAGGTATTGGTCTCCTGCCACAGACAGCCGCTTCTCGAGATCGAGCACCTCTTCCCTAAGGGCCTCGATCTCAGCATTGCGCCGCCTGCTGGCACCTTTGGTGTACTCCTGACAAACGAGGCGCAGATGAACCTTGCCCACGTCCCACCACTGCTCTAACGTGGCAAAGTCTGATCTGTAACCTCTCCAGGCCATCCAAAAGTCTGAGACCGACGTTGCAAACCCCTTGTCTTCCAACAACATATTGTTGAAGTGCCAATAGGCGGCCGAGGGCGCTGCTGGTAGTAGCACCACCGTCATGGACGCACAATTGTGGTCCGAAAACGGCGCCAGCCTAATGGTACTGGACTGGGCTCGCGACAGGCTGTGGCTGGATATATACAGCCTGTCGATCCGGGACCAGGACATCCGTTCACCCCTAAACACCCTAACATGGGTGAACTCAGTGGATGCCTCGGGATGTTGTTCTTGCCAGACGTCTACAGTAGGGCATCACTCAAGAGCGTATACAGGGGCAATGTCAATCCTTCCAGATAGCAGCCCCGCACGCTGGGGCTGACTCTGTAGCGCTATCCGCAATCTGACCTCCACGAGCGTAAGCGTGGTTGGGAGCATAGTGTAATTGAACAAATTAACACAATCATAAATAAAATGTTCATTTTTAATACTTTGCTGAGAATCCATTGCAGGCAATGACTGCTTGAAGTCTGGAACACATGGACATCACCAAACGCTGGTTTTCCCCCTTTGTGATGCTTTGCCAGGCCTTTACTGCAGCTGTCTTCAGTTGCTGTTTGTTCGTGGGTCTTTCTGCCTTAAGTTTTGTCTTCAGTAAGTGAAATGCATGCTCGAACGGGTTGAGATCAGGTGATTGACTCGGCCATTGCAGAATATTCAACTTCTTTGCCTTAAAAAACTCCTGGGTTGCTTTCGCAGTATGTTTTGGGTCATTGTCCATCTGTAAAGTGCAGCGCCGTTCAATCAACTTCGCTGAATTTGGCTGAATTTGTGCAGACAATATATCCCTATACACTTCAGAATTCATCCGGCTACTTCTTTCTTCTGTCATATCATCAATAAACACTAGTGACCCAGTGCCATTTTAAGCTATGCATGCCCATGCCACCACACTGCCTCCACAGTGTTTTACAGATGATGTGGTATGCTTAGGATCATGAGCCGTTCCAAGCCTTCTCCATACTTTTTTCTTCTCAACATTCTGATACAGGTTGATTTTAGTTTCATCTGTCCAAAGAATGCTGTTCCAGAACTTGGCTGGCTTTCTTAGATATTGTTTAGCAAAGTCTAATCTGGCCTTTCTAATCTTGAGGCTTATGAATGGTTTGCACCTTGTGGTGAACCCTCTGTATTTGCTCTCGTGAAGTCTTCTTTTTATGGTAGACTTGGATAATTATATGCCTACCACCTGGAGAGTGTTCTTCACTTGGCTGGATGTTGTGAAGGGGTTTTTCTTTACCATGGAAAGGATCCAATGATCATCCACCACTGTTGTCTTTCATGGACGTCCAGGCCTTTTTGTGTTGCAGAGCTCACCAGTGCGTTCTTTTTTTCTCAGAATGTATCAAACTGTTGATTTGGCCACTTCTAATGTTCCTGCTATCTCTCTGATGGATTTTCTTTTTATTTGCAGCCTTAGGCTAAGGCCCCGCTCCCAGAGTCAGCGCACCCGCACTGCAGACAGGCGGGGCACTGACATACACAGACCGCGATATGCGGTCTGTAGGGAGCGGGAGCCGGAGCGGGAGGTGGGCGGGAGTGGGAGGTTTGACAGGGAGGGGGGGCGTGGCTTGAGCGGAGGGACCCGCTACTCTCCCCCCCTCCCTCCACGGGCTCGGGCTGGAGCTGCTGATGGTAAGTAAAAACACACACACACAGGCACTCATATACACACACACAGGCACACACATACACACACACACACACAGACAGAGGCAGGCACTCACGCACACACACACACACAGACAGAGGCAGGCACTCACGCACTCAGGCACACACATACACATACACAGACAGGCACTCACGCACTCAGACACACACACAGACAGGCACTCTGCTTTCACTCCACACTCCTCCCCGCTCCCCGAAGCCTCTCCTCCTCCCGAAGCCTCCCCTCCCCATTGGCTCACAGCCACACCACATGACGCGTCAACGCTAGGGAACACCATTTTCTTGTGTCCCATAGCGGCTGACGCACCACAGTGTGTAGTGCGCTGTGCCGCCAGGGGGGACCGGGACCGGCTTGCGAGGATTCCCCTGCTGGTGGGGAACTCGCGTGTGGCCGCCCGCGCCAACGTGCGCAGCGGGACCGAGGCCTAAGGATGCCCTGTTTCACTTGCATTGAGACCTCTTTTGACCGCATGTGGTGGGTTCACAGCAACAGCTTCCAAATGTGAATGCCACACCTGGAATCAACTCCAGACCTTTTACCTGCTTAATTGATGATATTATAACGAAGGAATAGCTGACACCTATCCAAAAAACAGCTTTTGAGTAAATTGTCCAATTACTTTTGTTTCCTTGAAAAAGAGGGGGCTACATATTAAAGAGATGTAATTCTTAAACCCTTGCTCCAATTTGGATGTGAATACCCTCAAATTAAAGCTGATATACTGCACTTTAAGCCCATATTCATTATTTAACTGTAACTTGATTTTATTTTGGTACACAGCCGAAATAACAAAACTTGTATCAGTGTCCAATTATTTCCGGACCTAACTGTATATATATATATATGTGTGTGTGTGTATATATATATATCTTGCCAAATCACCCAAAAAATCCACTCGCCCCAGTCCCGCCTTTTAAAAAAAGAAATGGAATACATTCCTAATTAGAACTAATAACATTTGTTTTTGACATAACCGTTTATTTATTGTATTACATTTATACTTTACTATAATTAGTCCTTGTTACATAGTTCCTTACGTGCGTGTGTGTGTGTAAGTGAAAATATTGTATGACCTCACTAATCTAGTAAAAAAAGTCAAATATAAATGAGGGAGGGAGTGGCTGGGTGAGGGTGAGTGAGAGTGTGGGTGACGGTGAGGGGGTGGGTGACGGAGAGGGAGAGGGTGGGTGATGTGAGGGAGAGGGTGGGTGACGGTGAGGGGGTGGGTGAAGGGGTGGGTGAGGGAGAGGGTGGGTGGGTTGTTTGACGATGAGGGAGAGGGTGGGTGAGGGGGAGGTTAGAGGGTGGGCGACGATGAAGGAGAGGGTGGTTGGTTGACAGTGAAGGAGAGGGTTAGTGGGTGGTTGACAGGGAAGGAGAAGGTGGGTGGGTGGTTGAAGGGGAAGGAGAGGGTGGGTGGGTGACGGGGAAGGAGAGGGTTTGACGGTGAAGGAGAGGGTGGGTGACGGTGAGGGTGGGTGGGTGACGGTGGTTGCTTGACGGTGAGGGTGGGTGACTGGGTACTTGTGGTGACATACACACACACTCTCTTTCGGTGATAAAAAGGGGGCTCACCGTCGATCGGCCTAACGCGAAGTTGGAGTCCTCGGATGAGGACACCACCAGTCCTATTGCGTTGACGGCCCGACCACTGAGGAACCCCAGCAGCAGTACGATTAAACAAGTGCCACTCACCTGTGTCGAAAGTGAGTGGAGCAGAGTGTCGCCCGTGCAGAGGCAGCCCGAGAGGCGAAGTCCCACGGCCGTGGTGACCAGCGGTTCCAATGGCAGCAGATCCACCCCATTGCCATGGAACGGTAAGCAAAGTTCCTGCTATTACCAGGTTCCGAGGGTGGCAATGGCGGAGGAGGGACAGTGTAAGGCCCAAGCGGTGCCAGAGTGGAAGAACGCGTTGCCGGATGTCGTGGTGGAGGAAGAGGTCTCGCTTGGGGACCCAACCCAAGATGGCGGCGAGACAAGTGCGTGTCAGGACGTCGTTTCCGGTGGGCAGAGCGGAACTGATTGGGAGATGACGGTGCCTCTTCATTCGAGCAGTGTCAGACGATCACCTAAGTTGAAGAGGAGCGGGCGATCGACGCGGAAGCTGAGGAGCAGTGAGACCGGAGAAGCGGAGAGCCCATGCGGTGGCACCGGACCAGGTAGCGGTGAAGAGTGGGTTCAAGCCCCGCGGATACCCACTGTCCGGCCCTATCCCCAAACACCAACCCTAGTTAGACCCAAGGCCCTAGTTAAAGCCCCAGCCACCTTTTCTTTCGGTTCCACTTCAAGCTTAGGGATGTCCGGGGGTTCCCGGGTCACGTCGGAGGAACGGGGGCTTGGACTGAGGTACATCTGATAATGGTTCTGTGGTTGGGGGGTATTCACGACAAGTGTCCGCGTCTAATGATGGCCTGAGTGTCTTAAGTGTCACCTTAGAAAGTAGGCCCAAGAGGGTAGGATCTCAGTCACGGTCTACCGGGACATCTGGAGTGTCCTCCTGGGGGAGCTAGAAGAGGGAGAGTCAGTGGAGTCAGCTCAGGAAGAGATTAGGGAGACCCGGTGGTGGGCCCCCTTATTTGAGGGGTATGAAGCCTAGCTAGATAGGACCCGGTTCATTTTGGAACAAAATGGGGTGGTAGACTATTGGTGGGCCAAGGGAGAATTTACCGAGGAGGATCGGTTG
Source organism: Ascaphus truei (assembly GCA_036426205.1). Taxonomy (NCBI): domain Eukaryota; kingdom Metazoa; phylum Chordata; class Amphibia; order Anura; family Ascaphidae; genus Ascaphus; species Ascaphus truei. The sequence goes on from WSYH01001864.1 coordinate 103,297, forward strand.
AAAGCCATACACGACCGATGGTACAATATTAGTCGAGGGCTAATAGAGCCATTGGGACCCAGTAAACTTGAGGATCCGGCGGAACCGGACGAACCCCTGTCATGGGTGCTGCCAGGGAGAGCGGGAAATACTAAGCTGATAAGGGCCAGTCGAGCAGAAAAGGCCATTGTGGCTAAGTACAAAAACTCACATGGGCTAGAGTACCCCTATGTCCCCGAACCCCTCATGCAGGAGATAGAGGATCACAGGGATAGGTGGCTCAGAGAAGTCATAGAGTTGTACATGATCAATAAAAGGGGTACAATTACTGGGCGCAGAGCCGAAGAGAGAATCTCTCAGCTAATGCGAGTATGGAGCATCGGGCGCC
>WSYH01018441.1:0-10988 GCA_036426205.1 Ascaphus truei
GGGGGGGTCTCATTACTCCCCCCCCTCCTGTATCACAATGTAACGCTGTGTGTATCCTGTGCTGTTATCCTGGGTGGGGGGGGGTGGGTCTAATTACTCCCCCCCCTCCTGTATTACAATGTAACGCTGTGTGTATCCTTTGCTGTTATTCTGTGGAGCCGGAGTTCCAGAACCCCGGTAGAGGCGCGGAAGTGGATAGAGGAGGCGGAGATCCACATGATACACGGAGAGATCGCGACCCCTGTGTTCCTGGTATCTGCTGCCAGCCACGCTGTATTATTCCTACCTAAGTGTAAGCCCCCATTTTTATTTTGCCTTGTCATTATATTTTACAATCTACACAATATGGTCTTTTCTTTCTTTGGAGATTGTCTGCGGGCAGTTGCTGCATCTATCACAGGGACCATCCACCCCATAAGTTGGATGACTGCTCAGTTTTGGCTGCTTTACTGTGAGTAGCCCTTTGTGAGCCCCACACTATCACTGTATCCCTCAGTTAAACATTGCTGTACTGTGTCACGTTTTCTATTTTCATGGCTGCAAGAGTCGCTCCTCTGCTCCTTTTTGGAAAGAATTGAACTTGCAAAACTTCTGAAACGGTCTCCCACCAAGGGGTGAGTGTGCTTGCTAAGCCCCTTTATTGATTTGCACCTTATAGATCCCCATAGATTGTCACTTACATTGTGTTATTTATGTCACTTATATGAGTTTATTTGCACAAGAAGGACAGTGCACATGGTAACATTGATGGCCTTTGTAGAGGGAGAGGGGGGTTGGCCTGGTATTAAAGGGGTTGCACCCCATATGGCCACCCCCTGACCTCACCAGGGAGGCAAGGGGTTAACTGGACTGCGGTCCAGGAATGTGGCTTACACCTTGTCATGTCATGAAAATGTATGTTCCCCTGTTCCCATGTTTCATTATAATCCTGTATTTTAACGTTTTAAAGTGCATTTCTGTATCTCCAGTTCTGGAGGTCGCAGAGAGTTGATATTTGGCCAATATGTGGAGTCACTGTAGGCATTAAGAACTGGCAAATTTCGACCCACTGAGCCCACCAGAATGGAACTTATTAATATGTGTAGATATTAAAGTATATATGTATGGTATTTTGGATCTGCTCTGAAAATGCAGACTCCATCTGCTATGCTAATAGGTCATGAAGGGCAGCCGGCTGATTGAGCCTAAGCACTGTGATCAAAACTTAACTGCCTGATTGTTTACACTAAGTACTAATCAACCGACCAAGTACTAATCAGCAGACTCTGCCACTCTAATTGTTACCAGAGGGTGGAGACTTATCAAATTGGAGTGGTTTGTAAGTGTTATGTCTACACCTACAAACAATGCAGATACTTCATTTGGTAGACTGGTCGTTGCCCCTGATTTAATTATGGGGCTACCCATAGAGTCCCAGTACACATGGGCTAATTAGCTGGGGGGCACGGGTTAATCTGTGTCGCCACGTTAGGGATTGGATACAGATAATTGTTTACCAATAGTCTGTATTCAATGTTAAGAATAGGGTTACACAGGTATATAAACTGTGTCAACCCTACAGTTTTGAGTTGTGCTTCTGATTCCACCTGGAATGTCACCGGATTGCTGGAGAATTGCTAGCTGATACTTCTCCATCCCCCAACCCTAAGTAAGTGTTACCTTCTTGTCTGTTAATTGTACTATATTGCTGTGTTCACCTTTTTAAGGAATAAATATATTTTATTATATCTAAGCCTCGTTCAGTTCAACCCAGATATTTGGTGTTCATTATATCTTGTCATAAGTTACCGTGACAAGCGGTGATGGCCTTTCCCGCCAGGACAACCCTCACAAACCAAATACTTCAAGAGCTATCAGGTCAGCCCAGCCACCGGGCGGAGGTGGTCAGGGCAGGCCCTGCGCTTTGAGTGGGGGAGGTGTGACGATAATAAGATTAATCAGCGCATTAATAAAGGCAGTATGCTCGTCTGGTTAATTCTAAATCGTATTGGGGGTTAAGGGGTTAATTTTATATGCTGTTCCCATGTACCATTTTCCCCTCTATGCATTGTTGTCCCCTTTTTGCAGGCTTGTCTCTACCTGCAGTGCTGAATAACAGGGGCCGTTCCATTAAGACTGTTAACGCAGGAACGTAGTGAGCCAGCACCATGTTTTTTGGTGTGCAGCCTCAGTGTAACCCGCCAAGCACACACACACTAAAAATATAACTTTGTCATAAGTGAAACATATATTTCTGATGATGTGCCTTTCTGTTGCAGTTTTAAATGTACAGGCAGGATGCAATTTTTTTGCCTGCCTTTGTAATGCATTAAGGAACAAATGTTATGCATACATGAGCTGGGGGGTATTTCCCTCTCCAGCTTCAAAAGCCCCCTGGTGAGGCAACGCCTATGGGTCTGGGGACGTGTGGGGGATGAAAGACCCCAGAGTCTTAAAGTGTGACTTAATCAGGATGTTTCTGAGTAGCAGATAATGTTACTCAAACTGGATTTTTCACACCTTGGGACCAAACTCCAGACGTTGCGTCCCCAGAAACGAGAGGCCCCTTTTTATTCAGCAGTGGTACCAAGCTGCTCACTGAGCATGCTCAGAGTTACCTGGGCTGGCTGTAGGATTTTCCCACGTTACAGGGCAGGCTCTGATAGGAGGAAGATAATTCCTTGCCAATGGGATGAGGCTCATGAAAAACTCCAAGGGCACCTGTCCTTAAAGAGGCCTGTAACCCTCATTCCTGGGTGGTTGTTACCTGATTTCTTCAAGCGGATAAGATCTAAGTACAGTGGCAGCGATTCCTGAACGCAAGGGGTTAAAAACATCGCAACAAGGAAACTTGCCCTGCTTCAGGATTTCGTTAGCCCTGGGGATCCAGAATGAACCCCAAAGAACCAGAACGAACATTTCATTCTACACGGACTTATGGGCCTGGCATCTTGCGCCCCTTTGCAAACGGACTGCAATTTAAAGGGACATTATTTCTGTGCTTTTTGTTCACTGGACAATTTATCCTGTTCCCTCTCCCAGTAAGTGTAATTATTAAGTGTATTCTAAGGTTGTCGTGTATTTGTCTATTAAGGAAAAAAATGTCAGTTTATTTTGCTTAACTTGTATGCTCAATCTACTTCCCCAAAATATAAAATTGTTAAGTTCCGTCCAACGTGACAGTGTATATATATCGTTGTCCGTGTGTATATATATATATATATATATATATATATATATATATATATATATATAGCAACTGTAAATATTACTGTATGTTCATTTGCACGTCTTAGACAGGTCTGCAACCCTGTCTTTCCCCATTGTCACCCAGCCAGAAGGACAGCTCCCCTTTAATTTTCTTCTGACGTGACTCTCACTGCATGCTGCGGTCTCTGTGGACATTTGTTCTTTTAAACCAGCACGCATTGGAATGCCTACTACTAGCAACCGACCTCCCTTGTCACGACAAGACAGCTGAGTATCTTTCTCTCCTGTTCTGGGAGTCAGGGTTTCTCGTGGCATTCATGCACACCTGTGTTGTTTCAATTCCAAGCGCATTGGCTATCAATATCTTTATTTTCTACCTAGACATTTGCATTTTGTCTGCCTCTGTGCCTGGATCCCAGAGAATCTATATATCCATGCTGTGTATATATTTTTTATTTTTTGCATTTGCTGGCCAGGGTTTGAGTCTTGTATACATCTTTTATCTCCCCTGTGCTTTTTCCTTGGTATAAGTTTTATTCATTTTTTGTCCTAGACACCATTGCATGTGTCTAGGTTTATTAAATGATATATTTTTCCCTGTGCATCTAGATGTTCTTTAGTTAGCAAGGGTTTTTTTTGCTTTAAGGGTTTTTTTTGCTTTAAGGGTTTTTTTTCTGTGTATTTAGTAGCTTAGAGTTTGTGTATTACTTTAATTATTTGGACACATCATAGTTATTAGATTATCAGTTAGCATTTAATATCTATTTTCCAGTGAGTCATTGTTTGTTTATTTTTTGGAGCTGCCATTTGTGTGTTTATGTTTTTAAGGTCGTACTCATTGCTGTTCTATTAATAAAATCTTTTTCATTTTCTGCACTTGAGGAGCATCCAGTTCTTTTCACAACAGTTTTACATTAATATTCTTGTGGTATATTTTAGAGTGCTATTCAAGGGATTGTCTTTGTTCTTCTTTGTGTGTTTTATATATATATATATATGTGTGTGTGTGTGTGTGTGTGTGTGTGTGTGTGTGTGTGCGTGCAGAAGAAGGAGTGAAGTCGACATGTGGAAGCCCTAGTACATGCGTAAAACTGTACAAGACACGAGTCCACGGATTCTCCCCGTACTTCCTTATGTTTGGGCGAGAAGCCAGGCTGCCGGTAGATGTGCGTCTGCGAGTGTCAACAGATGGGATACATAACGCAACGCACTTCAAATACGTGCAACGGCTTCAGGAAACCCTACAACAAGATTATCAGCAAGCTGAGAAAGCCGCTGCCCAACTCAATGCCAACAACAAGAGGCGCTATGACCATAAGGTCAGACACAGGGAAATCCGTCCCGGAGATGCCATGCTTCTCCGCAACTTAGGGATCCCCGGGAAGCATAAACTCGCTGACCGTTAGCGTGACAGTGTGTTCGAGGTTGAGTCCCACATGCCAGGCCTCCCGGTATACCGTATAAAAAACACGGCTGGTCGAGAAAAGGTCTGGCACCTTCTCCCAATTCCGCAGGTGGAAGACGATGAACTGGAGTTTATGGCCACCCCACTGGATGGTGAGCCAGAACCACCCAACACCCTCAAAGAGACTGTACAAGAAGCCATCCATGAGACCATAGATGATCCTATGGAGGGACCCTCTCAAAGGGGACCCCAGGATCCTGGGGCACCTCCCGGAGGAGCCACGGGTAAAGGGCCCAGACAAACCCCACCCCACCCCACAGGATGGATCCCATGAGCCAACCTCTGGATCCCAGAAGTCCATGCTTCCGCCCACAAAGAGACTTTTCTGAGACATTTATACCCTCAATGGGACGGGCTGGGCCTCAGGACTATTGTTCTACTCCCTCTGGGGAGTAATGTACAGAGTTTCGCCGAAGCCAAAGAATGAGGTATCCTCCCAACTGGGTAGCCTACGATTCCTTTGGGGCACCCCACTATGAGGCTTAGCAGTGGTCTCGGAGTAAAATACACTCCATTATTGTAATGTTTACACAAATGTACAATCTTATGTAAAGTCGGTAATGATGGTTAAGTGGTGCTGTATATTGTATTTTTTTTATTATATAAGTTCTGTGAATCATTCATGTTGTGTTACGATTTTCCCAAGCGGGGTTGTTGGTATTTTCACCAGGGGGAGGATGTAACCCTGTCCCCTTTGTGTCTCCGTTTCGCCCCCCCCCCCTTACCTCCACTGCGGCGGTGGATGCATCTGGAGGTTGCGGGGAAGACAGGGACAAGTGCCGGTTGCTGTGGGGGTAGAGACAGGGCGATCGCGTCGCCGGCGGCTCACATAGTAGGGTGCCGCCATCTTGCGCATAGTCGCGCATGAACAGTAAGTGTCGGGAGTTGTGGCGGACCTGGATGATGATGCGCATGCACAGTAACAAAGTGCGTGAACAGTGGCCAATAGTGGATTAGGGATGCAGGACTACAAGCCCCATAAGATACTGGGGGCTATGAGTCAGGTGCAGGCAAGCAACCAATCGTGCAGCAGGATCCTTCCTGGACCAGGATTGATACATTGCACGCGCTGGAGACCACATTAGTTGGTGCTGGGACAAAGACAGTGTAGGAGGTAGATGCAGGGGTCTGTGACCCTCTGCATTAGGCCAGATTCCCCCTAGGCCCCAGCTAGGCTCCGACTCATGTAATCAGGTTGTGGCTGCTACAGGGACAGGCCCTTAGGTAGGGACACTGCCCCAATAGCTATTTTATAAGTTAGAGAGACAGCTGTAAGCTACGCAGCCCTGACAATTGTGATCTGGGACCAGACCACCCTGCAAGGAGTAAAGACTGTCTTCATGTGGGACACTCCAGAGGGATACCCCCCCACGCAGAGGCGGACTTGTCGCGGATGACCTCGCTGGATCGGCGGATCCCATCTGTCTTCCAATCGGCGCGCCCAGGTGTTGGGAGCACCCGGCAGGTACCTATATCTTTAAGTGCACCAACCAAATACACACACCATAGTGGCAGCACTGACCACATACAGTATAAGGGGTGGGGGAAGGTGCGCTACATTTGTATATAGTTATCATATCCCCTCTTAGACGCCTCTTTTGTAATGTAAATAAATCTAATTTAGCTAGCCTCTCCTCATAAGTTAGAATGTCCATCCCCTTTATTAATTTGGTGGCTCTTCTCTGCACTCTCTCTAGTTCCATAATGTCTTTTCTTAGGATTGGTGCCCAAAATTGTACTCCATATTCAAGGTGTGGTCTTACTAATGCTTTGTAAAGGGGCATAATTATGTCTACTTCCCTTCCATCCATTGCCCGTTTGATGCAAGATAAGATCTTGTTTGCCTTTGCAGCTACTGCATGACATTGGGCACTATTGCTAAGCCTGCTGTCTACAAGCACTCCTAAATCCTTCTCCATCAAAGATTCCCCCAATATATCTCCTTTTAATTTACAAGTCGCCTGTTTATTCTTGTTTCCCAAATGCATAACCTTACATTTATCTGTATTAAACATCATCTGCCATTTACCTGCCCACGTTTCCAGTCTCTCCAAGTCCTTCTGAAGAGAAATTACATCCTTCTCTGATTCTATTACCTTACACAATTTAGTACCATCAGCAAAGATGGAGACTTTGCTCTCGATGCCAACCTCAAGGTAATTAATAAACAGGTTAAAAAGCAGGGGTCCCAGTACCGATCCCTGAGGTACTCCACTCACGATTTTAGCCCAACCTGAAAAAGTTCCATTTATGACAACCCCCTGTTGTCTGTCCTTTAACCAGTTTTCAATCCAGGTGCATATATTATTACTGAGTCCAACTTTCTTTATTTTGTACACCAACCTCGTGTGTGAAACCGTATCAAAAGCCTTTGCAAAACCTAAGTAGACCCCATCAACTGCATTACCCTGGTTTGTTGCATTGTTTATAATTCTGATATGCTGCTTCCATCCTTTCTGTCTTTAAGGGGCCTTTTCACTAAACCTCGATAAATTCAGTGCATTGGCGAGCGACTTTAAGTCATTAAGTTCCATTGTTAATAAAGTTGTTGTTTAACTGGTGTCCGCATTCCCCCAGTCTCCCTGACTGCCACACTACCCAGGTGATTGATTAGCTACTTCCAAATTGGCTGACCAATGGGATGTGTTTGAGAGGTATATAGCACCTCTGGGAAATGATAATTTTATTCCCTGATGAAGTAGCTGTTACTACGAAACGCGTAGGATTAACGTGGTCTATGTGTTTTATTGCTACTTTATCTTTTATGTGCATTTTGGGCACTTTAAACACTATTTTCCGCTCTTGCTGTATACTTTTGGATATCGCCACTGTGACGTCACTCCGCAGCGTCCCGGTATGGCGCGACAGCGTGGCATACTGGAGCCTCACTCCCAGTCAGCTGATTCACCTCCGTTTGTGGCTGCATTGACCGGAGAGCTTTACGAACCACCAAAGTCCTCAGTGATCAAACCGGGGACCCTCCACGTGTGTCTGCAGGCTGCAAACCACTCGACTTACCTGGAGCCCAGCTGACTAGAGGGGAGTTTCCCACAGAGGGGGCGATTGAATGCAGAGGTGTTCCTGTGAAGGGATAACATCGCAGCTCCTGTCCCAGATGCCTGCTGAGGGAAACCAACTCCTGACTCCTGTATTGACAGCTGCCGAGTGGTAACTTGTGTGTTTAACACACTCAATGTCTATGTCCTAATATCTTGATGTACGCAGAATATTTATCCCTTGATTTAATATACACTTGTTATTGTCATACTTCACTATTTGCGTTGTGCGCTGTTTTTTTGTCTCCATATCTTTAGTGTTTGGGGGGTGCCGAGCCACCCCCTGTTTTATAGCAGCAGACGCTCTTTACACTACCGACACACTTTATTGCAGTGTGGTCAGTACCGCAAGCCGGGAGATTTCCCGGCTTGCTAGTGGCCGCCCCTCGGCGTGCCGCGCGTCATAGACGCGCGGTCACGCGTCTTCGGGAGCGTGCGCCCCCTGCACGCGCGTCCAGGGCTCCCCGAGGGAGCCCTGGTGTCCCGCGATGTGGGGGACGGCGGCAGGGGGTTCCGGGGGACCCGGCGGACCCGGCAGCGGTAGGGAGAGCGCCCCGATCGGAGGGCGCTCTTCCGCTGCTTCGGCGCGCGCCCGTCACTCTCGGGCACGCGCCAGGCTACTGCTGCGGCCAAGAACGGGCAAATGCTCGAATAAACTTGGCCGCAGCAGTATATCACACTACACGGTTGTATAAAATTCTTTATTTTGCACATTGTGGTTTTTTGTGGTTCTACCGGTTGGGTAGAAATTAGAAGGGTATACGGTAATACACATTATATCACTGATAATATTAGAGGTTTATTAGTTGCGCACAATATATTCTGTTCACTTGTGGTACTGAGCCTGTGGAAATGGAGTCCTTGAATATTAAATATAATGGTTTTGCTATTACTGAGCTTAACTCCTTGAGAACTCTTGGATGTATGCCATCGGGGCCAGGTGCCTTATTTACTTCAATTTTTTCAAGTCGCTTATGAACTTCTTCCTCAGTTAACCAATTGTTCATTAATATGGAGGTTGTGGCTTCCTCCTGCGGCACTACTATTGAACTTGATTCTTCCCTGGTTATCCATGCTCGTTATATTGTTACTCTAATGCTCTGTATATTGATATCCTATGCATGATCTGTTTGTTGATGCTGTTTGTTGATTGACTCACTTAATTATTGTGCCTGAATATATTGATTGGTCAGACTTACACAGAGAGAGATGAATAAAATGACACTCTCTTTGCGCCTCGAGGGCAGGATAAATGACATGGTACAGTATAAATAGTACATAATAATGCTAATAGAATTAGGGTCCAGAGATGCCCGAAATATTAGTAATGATCACCACTGAGTGGTGGTGTATATATACCATGTCATTTATCCTGCCCTTGAGGCCCAAAGAGAGTGTAATTTTATTCATCTCTCTCTGTGTAAGTCTGACCAATCAATATATTCAGACACAATAATTAAGTGAGTCAGACCATATCATCTTTACTGTGCGAGTTATGCAGTCATACAACAGGATATACTCACTATGCACATCAGCACAGCTTCCCGCATGCCCCAGCACACCAAGGGTTATCCGTGACGTCATTAACTTGGAGGACCTATATATACCTGCTCACCTGCAGGGTACTCTCACGATTACTTACAAATTCGCCTTGAGAAAGCCTCTCGCGAAACGCGCGCGTCGGCGGCTCTGTCTCCACACGTGCACGCGCAGGGCTCTGACTACCACCGCATTCATAGTCTCACACCGCGAGGTGATGCGGTACTCTGCCCGTGCGATCGATATAGGCTCTTAAAGTGCCCCGACGGACACTATGAGCCTCCTCTGTAAGATCTGATACAGGGAAGTGCTCTCTATATGGTCTTAGTACTTAGTTTAGTTCCCCTGGTGACCTGCAACTCATTGAGGTTGCGCTGGTTATTGCTGTTACTCAGGGATCCCCCTGACAGCAGTCTAAGGGTCACTTCTCTGTACCTTCAGAGGGTCCCAAACAGCCCCCCTATCTGTGACTCCGCCCTGTGTCAGGTTCCCCCTGAGAAGGACTATTACAACCCTATGTTAGTCTGTGACATAGAGCATACTGTCTATAACATCTGTCACAAAGGTTACCAGAGGGCACACTTACCTCATCACTGCAAACCTCATCAGGTCTGTGACAGAGTGAAGTCAACTCCTATCAGTTACGCCTGGGAGACATATGTCTGAGTGCTTCATCCAGCACTCATAAGGGTTAACTCAGGTGGAACTTGGGTAGTCAGGAAGTAAGCTGACACCTGAGAGCCAGCAAGGTAGATAAGGATCTTGTTACCAGCAGTAGCGGGCTCCCTCAGACAAGAGCACATGGATATATGTGCTGCTAGCCAGAAGGATACAGCACACTACTTACTGCAGCCAAAGTAAGATTTGTTTCATTTGTTTGCATGACTGCTTAAAAGACTCTGAAGGTTTGGTTATGGTTTAGCCAGCCAGCCTGCTAGATAGGTCTGCTGTGTTAGTCAGTTTTCTCCCATCGTGGAGCAGGATTTATTTTGTTAAAGGGACAGTGTACCCGCATGTTATGTTACTGTGGAGAAATAAAGCCACTGAACATTTTCATTTATCCTGAAACTACACATGTGGACTGTTCCCTGACCTCGGCTACAGGCCGTCCTGCCACAAGTGGTGTCAGAAGTGGGATGTCGGACGGCCCCTGTATCTGAAGGGCCACACAGAAGAAAAAAAAATGGAGAATTTTTTTTCTCAGTTCCTTGAGCAACAGCTCCAGCTAGCAGAGAAACAAGCTGAGCAACAGCCCCACAAATACAATGGCAAGCCCAGCAAGATGAGCGACAGGCCCAGCAAGATGAGCAACAGGCCCGGCGGGAAGAAAAGCTACTCCAACTGCTAGTTGAAGGCCCAGCCCCAGGCAGACCAGCTATTCCAAATAACCCACCCGTGATGCTGCATAAAATGAAGCCAACCGAAGACCCAGAGGCATTTCTCCTCACTTTTGAAAGGGTAGCCACGGCCCATGGCTGGACAGTTGATCGCTGGGTAATGACTCTGGCTCCACTCCTCATAGGAGAAGCTCAGGCAGCCTACCAGGCTCTTCCAGCGGACGAGGCCATGGACTATCAGAAACTAAAGGCTGCTATTCTGGATCGCCTAGGCCTCACTCCAGAGACCTACCGACAGCGGTTCCGGACGGTCAAATATACAAACAAAGACAGACCCCGGGTCGTAGCCACCGCTTAGTAGACTTATGTACCAGGTGGATACAACCGGAGAAGCATACCAAG
>WSYH01018442.1:0-10988 GCA_036426205.1 Ascaphus truei
CCCCCCCCCCCCACAGCAGTCCATTTTGCCCCCCCCCGCCCCACACCACAGCAGTCCGTTTTGCCCACACACACACCACAGCAGTCCATTTTGCCCCCACACACACCACAGCAGTCCGTTTTGCTCCCCCCGCGCCACACACACACCACAGGTCATGTGACCCTGCTCTGAGCCTGAAAGTATCTCTGCAGTGTCTCCTCAAGCAGAAAGCTTGGGAGAGCATGCGGGCACGCGCATGAGCGCCCACGCACAGCGCGAGCGTGAATGGGAGCATTCCCATTCACAGAGGTAAGCGCGCTAAGTGCCAAGCGTATAGCGAGCTTAGCGCCAGCGGGGACTCAGCCTCAGGCGCAGTGCCATCACTCAGCGTCAGGCGCAGTGACAGTCACTCAATGTCAGGCGCATTGACATCACTCATTGTCAGGCGCAGTGACAGTCACTCAGTGTCAGGCTCAGTGACATCACTCAGTGTCAGGCGCAGTGACAGTCACTCAGTGTCAGGCGCAGTGACATCACTCAGTGTCAGACTCAGTGACAACACTCAGTGTCAGGCGCAGTGACAGTCACTCAGTGTCAGGTGCAGTGACATCACTCAGGGTCAGGCCCAGTGACAGTCAGTGTCAGGCGCAGTGACATCACTCAGTGTCAGGCGCAGTGACAGTCACTCAGTGTCAGTCGCAGTGACATCACTCAGGGTCAGGCGCAGTGACAGTCAGTGTCAGGCGCAATGACATTCACTCAGCGTCAGGCGCAATGACAGTCACTCAGTGTCAGGCGCAGTGTGCGCACACACTGCTCATAATCATATATATCTTATCTTCTCCCAGTGGGACCCAAAGCACTTCAAAATTACAACATATATAAATAGGACATTAAGAAGCCAAAGTTAGATACATTGTGAATAAATCTTTGTTGTTTTTTCTAACCAATATTTGTTGTTGTGTTTGTTTGTATGTATGTATTTCTTTATATAGCGCCTTCCAGGTACATAGCGCTTTGCAATACCCGTGACATAATATTATAATAAAATAGGAATAAACGCTTCCAACAAAACAATACGAAAAGGAGCCCTTGCCAGAAGAAATTACAATCTAAGTGGTTTACCGATGTGTTTATATCTTTCGAATTGTAAAGCTTTAAGAATTGTAATAAAATATTATTTTAATAAGGTGCCATTATACCATTAACAAACTAACCCCTGCACAACATATTCACACAATGTAATTTATTTAACCAATTGTACGGTTACATTTATTTATTGGGGTATTGACCATTAAAAAATAATTAGGAAAAGATCAGTCCTTAATATCTTCGATTAAATTTTTTAGGTTTAATCTTTACCTGATTCGGATCCCTAATTTCACATTCGAACCCCGTTCGATTTGAAATAAAAAGTTATTCTTAATTATTTATTTAAAAAAAAAAAGATATATTTGTATATACATCCATCGCAAGGAAATGATATGACAAGACATGGCATTAAAAAGAACTAAGTGACACAAATGTTATTTTTATAATACTTAATGTGTACATAAATAATTAACATTCAATTACAACGGGATGATAATTAGCCCATTAAGGGCAGAAAAATACAACACAAGTTATGTCAATTTATTTATATTTATAAAATGTTTTACCAGGAAGTAATACATTGGGAGTTACCTCTCGTTTTCATGTATGTCCTGGGCATAGAGTTAAGATGACAAATAATACATGGTTACAAATATAGTTACATTACGTGAGCAGGGTTATATATTATATACAAGACATTGCATGCACAGTAAGATATAGTATACGTTATAGGCGTATGTAACAGTTGCAGACCAGATTAAAATGAGAGACAGCTTTAGTTTTGAAAGAACTTAGACTGATGGTGGCTGTGAGAGTCTCCGGTAGACTGTTCCAGTTGTGGGGTGCACGGTAGGAGAGGGACCAGTGGCCGGATACTTTGTTTGGAGTCAGATCTCAGATGATAAGTGCTGCGTGTGTTGGGGAGAGGATGTTTGGTCGAAGTAGAACATTAACAAGGCACTTATACATAAAGAAGATATGAAATATGGGAGGAGCGTCTCAGTGAGACACTGACTGGCACTGAGTTTGAAGCAGGGGAACCTGGTTCAATTCCTGGTGTTGGCTCCTTGCGACCTTGGGCAAGTCACTTTATCTCCCTGTGCCTCAGGCACCAAAAACATAGATTGTAAGCTCCATGGGGCAGGGACCTGTGCCTGCAAAATGCCTCTGTAAAGCGCTACGTAAAAAAACACAGCGCTGTACAAGAACAAACATTATTATTATTATTTTTATTATTATATGAGTGCGAACTGTCATAGAACAACTGGATACAAAATAACAAAGTACAGCATCTCCAAAGTTTATATAATTTTTTTTATAATAGTTTTTTTGTTGCTGCATTTTGGCTTAATAAAAGCTTACCTTTATTTTCTCCAAACGCACGTCTCCTCGTATTACCTCTACTGGTGTCCCTTAAGGTCATTTAGCTCAATCCTTTGGACAAAACATTTTGAGCCTGTGACCGCGTCACGATGCCAGCCTATCAGCAGGTTCTCCACTGCCAATGTTATACCGTGTCTTTTATATTTCTTCCATTGCATAGAGAGAGGAGAAAACAAAACATTAAAATAGCCAAGCACACGGGGTGTGTGACATGTATGCAGGGCCTAAGGGGATACATTTGAAGAGCACTATATGAGCATTGTGTGAGCTGGAGGGCACTTAAAACTGGTTAAAAACCAGAATGACGGATCGTGGAGTCATCCTGGGTTAGCACGGTCAGGCAACAACCAACACCCAGTGAGCTAGGAATCCCCCCAAAACCACCTGTCTTGGGGAGTTGTAACTAGGTTTCTGTATTGTGTTGCTCCCTGTTGGTTTCAGCCACAATAAACTGTTAATTTAACTATCTCGTTCTGTCTGTGGCATGGGATCCTTTCTTTAATAGGTAATAGTCTTGTCTCCTGTGACACACACACACATATATATACAAAATTAAAGTTAAGGAGGGAAGAAGGCAACAAAAACCTCCACCGTTACCCAACAAAGCATATCACAAAGACGAGCACATTCACATGTCTTAGACAGGTCTGCAATGGGCAATGGGAGAGAGAGATCATGTTCCAGGAGGATAGCAATCGTGGTGTGAAACATGTGCTGTTATGGTTGAGGTTCATTAACGATATTTTGATCTTCAGGGATGGTTCTATATCAGATCTCCGGACGTTCGTCAATGACCCCAACCATAACTGTCTTAATATCAAACTGACAAGCACAGTTAGCACTCCTGGATCTCAGCATTCATTTAGATTCTAATGTTGGAATTTTTACAGATGTTCATAGAAAGGACACAGCAACAAATTCTGTCCTTCATGCCTCTAGTGCACATCCTTTCCACCAGATTAGAGGTGTTCCAGTGGGGGAGTTCCTCAGACTCAAGAGAAACTGCTCCTCTAGTGTTATTTTTAACAAAAGATTGACTGAAATGGTTTCTCGTTTCCAGGCCCGTGGATACAGTAATCCTGTCATCAAGAGGGGCAGGAAGATCTGCAAAACACGAACACGCAATTAGCTTTGATATCTAAAAAGGATGACAAGACAACGGGAGCTAAAACCATAACATTTATTGGAACTTATGATCGAAATTGGTTGAAATACAGACAAGCGTTACAGAAACATTGGCACGAATTTATGAAGCACCCAGATTTAAAAACTATGTTAGGAGGTTCTGTCAATATGGTGAGTCGGCGGGCATCAAACCTAGCAGACAAACATAACCATTACAGCGTCAGCAAACCCACAAGTTTCCTTTCTAGGATAGTCCCAAATTGCTTTTCTTTATGCCGGACATGCTCAGCATGCCAGTATATGCAGGCTGCTAAGGAATTTTCTGATTCCAGCAATACAGTAAGACAGGGGTGCGCAAACTGGGGGGCGGGAGATTTGTCTGGGGGGGTTGCAGTTGGTTGCAGAGGTCCCGCGCTCTTCCCCAAGGCATTTAAATTAAATGCCGGGGGATCGCGTGAGGCCTCTGAAACGAAAACTTACCGGTATTCAGACGCTGTGAGGTGTCTCCATGGCAATGTGGCGTCAAATTATGCCGCAGGGTCATGAGACGTGACGTCACAGGTGTCAAATGACGCTGCGAGTCACGTGACCCTGAAGCGTCATTTGACGCAGCTGCCGGGTAGGAGAGGGGGCGCGAGCTCCGTAGCAGGCAGACAGGGGTGGGCAGCAGGAAAAGTTTGCACTCCCCTGCAGTAAAATATGATATACGATCTACCCTAAATTGTAAATGTAGGGGGGTTGTATATTATTTAACTTGTTCTTTGTAAGGTCCTGGGAGTCACGCCGTCCTCGGCGTGCTCCTCACTTACCCGTGGTGCCGCCGGGCTCTCCCACGTCTCGTAGCGATCCTCCCTCCAGGAAGCCAATCGCCATATTGCCTAGGCGCGCACGCGCACGTCAGCGCTCCTCTTCTAGTGTCAGGCCTGGGCGTGTACTCGGTCACGCGCCCGCAAGTACGGCCACACTGGGGCGCGTCCACATGGAGGAGCACCAGCCTCTTAAAGGCATATCTCCTCTTTACAATGCCTCAATCAAATGTGCTCGTTCGTCTAGTCCCTCCTCCAGGGGTTTCTCTGGACCTATCCCTGCCTCAGCCTGGCCCATTCACATACCCCCACCTTGCTACTCTGCCATTGGACCCTCGTGCCTATATATACCCTACAGCTTCATTAACTCATCGGCTGAGCATAGAACCAGTTGTTCTCATCACTCTCTGCCTCCCTAGTCCTGTCTTGTCCTGTCTTGTTTTGCAGTCTTCCTCGTGTACCGAACCGGCTTTCTCTACGACTACCCGCACCTCTGGCATCCCGAACTCGGCAAACGGCAACACGACTCTCCGCACCTCTGGCATCCCGAACCCGGCAAACGGTAAACGATTACATCCTTCTCTCTAACCCCGGACTTGGCAAACAGCACTCTCTACCATCCGTACCTCTCCTGCCCCGACCCGGACTCCCAGACCACTCTACTCTCAAGACGTGCCCTCGTGGCTGTGGGTGGCGTTATATCCTATCCCACCTCAGCACCGCGGTTCCGTCTCGTTTGTGGTGAGCACGTCCTGACATTCTTGCCCCAAAATTTATATTGGTATGACCACACAAGCACTATGGTTCTGTGTATTGGAGCATGTAAGGAATATTAAAACAACTGAACGAGATCTAATAGCAGGCAGAAAAATGACTGCTAGCTAGCCGCTACGGTAATGAATTATTGTTTATTGTTATGTGTGTTTTGATACTAGTGTAGATGAGCAGGGACTCTCCTGAGCTGAACCGCATTGAGCGAGTTCCTGCTTCCCGAGTAACAGGCCCTGTTATGGGGTGCCAGTATCCCCCTGCAGGATTTTAATCCCCCGGTCACGTGACGCGGGAGCTTTAAAAGCACAGGGGATACCGGCACCCCATAACGGGGCCTGTATCTCATGAAGTAGGGGGTCCCTGAGGCTGAAAACAATGCGGTTCAGCTCAGGGGACCCCGTACACATGTACATTAGTATTAAAATGTATATGTATACAGTACGATCACCTGTAAGAGCCGTACAGGTGGCTTTTTTTTCTATCAGCTGCGCGCTTTACAAGTTTAAGCGCGATAGCGGTGGGGGGGGAGAAGCTTGTTCGATCGGGCAGATTTTTGCTCGGCCGGAAAAAAATGAACGTGTTAGTGAATCGCGCATTTGGCTTCACTTTTTATCGGCTGAGCAAAAATTTTCCATGCGGGCGCAAAAACACACTCCTTAGTGCATTGCCCCCTTTGACATCACCGCCGCGTTACGACAAAACGATTGCATTGTCGCCGGCGCTTATAGTGCACACGACGGCGACAAAGCGACGGAGCGACAGTGCTACCATAAATCTGGTAGTCACTGATATATGATTTTTTCGACTACGGTCTCCCTTTGCGGCCAATCGGGAGCCTCTCCGTGCCTCTGCCCTCCCCTTTTATGACGTCATCCAGCGACGTCGCCTAAACTTCAAAATACAACTCATCGCAATGGCAACGGCGACGGGTGACATCATCAGTCGCGTCGCCGTCGTCGGCTGTATAAGCGCAGCCTAAGAATCTGGGTTACGTAAGAAGTTGAAATCTGGGGATTTCTAAATACAATGTTGCACATTTGTACTGTTTATAAACATCATGTTGTTGAGCAGTCATGTATACTGCTTCAAGTGAGTCAGTTACCATACTATTAACCAGTGTTATATAGAAATTAAATATAAGAGGTTGTCTGCAATCACACATCTATAGTTATCTAGTACGGTATTTAATGTCTGGATATAGGCAATTTTTCATCATGAATAGAAAAGGTTTAAAGATGCATATATCTTCCTGAGCATATAAATAATTGGTAATACTTGAGCTTTAGTAACTCTTTATTTTTATTTTCGCAACATTGTGGCCAGGGAGTTAAAAACAATATAATATTTCCAGTGTGATGGGTCTAGTTTCTTGTAACATCTAACGCTTTAAATTTGATTCTTTGCCATTTTAAAAGTATCTTTACCATATTTGCTGAGTTTTAGTGGTCCTGTCTTATGTGTAATTTGCATTTCTTTTTACTCAAATTATGTAGACCAGCTGAACAAACAAACAATAAAGTCCTGGCGCAAAATATCACAGAGAATACCAGTCCTTCTGTCCTGGAACAAGAATCATATTTCTGTTTGACCCCCCCCCCCCCCCCTTGCAGCTTCTGCTTGTCAGTTCTTAATTTCAGCTGCATGTATATTCGCTCTGTAAACACAGTGCCTGTGTGATCGACACAATGTTGCAATCCCTGCCTCTGTGCATGTAGTCAGTGGGTTGCTATAGTAACCTCTGAGATCTTTCTCAGAATGGGCTATTCTGCCCTCCCCCCTGTCTTGCTGAAAGTTAGTCTGTCCCTAGACTAATCCTGTTACCCAGATTCCCCCACTCTTCCTTTTTCTTCCTGACTCTGGCTGAGTGAGTACCCTTCCTGATACACTCCTCTTGGCAAGGCCATCTCCTTGTTACCTGCCCTTAACTACAAAGCCCCTACAGTATAAAGAAGCACTCTCCCATCACTACATAACATCCACAAGTGCCTGTATATATTGACACCTTTCCAATAAAGTGAAGAAAACATAGCAGGACTTGGCGTGCTTTGGAAAGAGGGCTGAGTTAAAGCTAACTGGAGCCATTCACACATCACACGTGACCCTGGTTTCAGGATACCTTCCTTCAGAAAAGATGGGGAGGGTAGAGGAAAAATGGAGTCCAGGACAGTCCTGATCACAGTGTTCCTTTTTCTGTATGGGATATTCTCTTGTTACTGTTCATTGATCCTAATGCTCTGCAAAGATAAAATACACAAAACCATTGCCCAGTATCCTCTGGGTAATGGAGGCGCCTCTCCCCAGCCACTAGCTACTTACAGCAAAGCTGCAGGGAATGCATGTTGATTGGTAGCTTTATCTTTGGTTTCAAGTTACTGCAGTAAACACTGGATCACTCCGCACCAGGTCTTGTCCTCAAGTATCTATTCTAACAAACATGCTGCAAATACCACTATATAAAATGTATTAAAATTACATGACAAAACACCACAAGGTGTCACACTCACATTTGCAATGTGATAGTTGAATCATCTACAACGTGCCGTCCGCTGCCTGTAAGTTCCAAGCTGCATAACCTAGTAGCTGGGGTTGGATCCCTTCCTCCCTCCTTCTCGCGGCCGAACGGATCGATCGGCAACTTAGCTAATTACTTATCATTGTGTGGATTGTATTGCGCATATTAAAGCAGAAAATAAAAAATTTAAATCAGCAGCTTGGACTGCTGCTTTAAGGCTGCGGTGCCCTGTGCTCCCTGCTGCACGCGCGCCTTGCCTCCTGGTGGCGCGTGCACAGCCAAAAGCCGCGATCTGAGGTCTGTAGGTAGCAATGGGATGCGCGATGGGGCGTGGCCAAAATGTGTGGGAGGGAGCGTGACCAAGACGTGGGGGGAGGGGCGCGGCCATGATTGGCGGGGGAGTCGCCATTTGTTCCACGGGACCACGTCGCCACACTCTTGTCTTCCCGGCTGGCTGATGCGCCATCCCTCTACGTGAGTGCCCACAAAGGAAACCACTGGGGCCTGCCTGCTAAGTGGTACAGTATGTATCTGGTGTGCGACGCGCACGCTGTGGCACGCACCGCCGTTACCACTTGGGACCCAGCCTAAGAGTATTGCTACAGGCTGTATACTAATGGCTATTTCTCGGTGAGTATTTTAGGCACAGGAATATTCATTAAGGCTTATACTACAGATTGTATACTGGATGTTTGTGTTTTCACTGTACAGTTTTGTTTTTGATGCGTTGTTAATTAGGCTCTTTTCATTATGAGTACTAGAGTTTCATTCTTTAGAGCGTCTGAGTCAACCCGGTTAGATTTTTACTGTTTGAGTGCTGTGGACACCGGATGTGACGCAGACGAGGAGACGGCAGATCACGGACAGCTGTAGACAACATCAGGAACGCTGAAATTTCTGTTAGATCTTTAGCTCTACATGCCCGTTGATATCGGACACTATGTAAGTGTTCATTTTATTATCTGTTGTCATAAAATGTTCTAGTACAGATCACACTGCATGTTTTTACCTCTGTTGACACTGAGAACACTGCATCACTGACGTACTGCCGGACCGCACAAACATCAGACTTCCCAAGTGAAGACCCACCGACCTTCATTCTACACCAAACAGAGTTTGTGGAAACTGCTGGTTTTATACTAAAGAGACGCGAGTCCCCATTTCTTAGATCTCCTGGTTACATTTTACCCCTGCTGAAAGATATTCTGCACTATGTTGTGTTTGTATATTTTTTATTTATGGTGATATCTGCGCTCCCCAAAACTTCTGCTTCAGTGTTGTTCCATTGAGGAGGATCCAGGACCATCCTTCATAGGGTTTTGAGCTGCATTTATATTCACATGATCACTGGGCACGATATATTTTGGGTTCTTTCACCCGTATAAGCATTCAGCACTTCTCATTCACAAAGTATTATCCTTCACATTTTATAGTTATACACTGTGATAATGATGACATTAATATCACTATCACCTTATCTATGTGATCATTATTTTCTGATCACAGATATATTCACTGCACCTATAGGAGCGCCATTAACACTTTCTTCTTTGGACACTTCTCTCGGGTAAACCTGCAGTATGTCCCTCCTGCAACACCGTTCCCAGAGCTGCCCACACCTCGTACATACAGTTCTTACCTTCTGGGTGCACCAATGGGGATAGACCAGACATATCACCAATAAAGGAGGATGAAGGAGCAGGTGCCAATTATTATTTTTTAAATATACAATCTGATGTAACCCCCTGCGTAATGAGCTCCCACACAGCCATTAATAACGGCTGTGGAAGAGGCGGGACTAGGAGGGAAACGAGCCTTCAAAAAGGGGAGGCCGCCAGGTTGAGTCAGATCTGCGCGGACCTGAGGACTAACAGGTTCAGTCGAGGTTTGCAGAGAGTGCACGTTGCAGCAGGAGCAGGGAGCGACAGTTGTTGGCATTTCCCTAGTTCTGCCCGTATTTTGAGTCCATAAACCCTGCGACTCAATCTGCAACAGTTCATTTTTCCCTTAAGGATTTGTAGCCACTATCAGTTCCTTTGTATCCAAGGATAGGATTAGAAACAACATCACCCTGTGGTCCAAATGTGTAATTACAAGCAATAAAAATACAATATTTCTTTAATGGGATTTTTTACTTTACGCAGAACTTGATAATTAAATACAAAATTAGAACCACGGATTGATGAATTTAATGTTATCCAGAAATAAGAAACTCCTTGAAATTGTTATATGTTTTTTTATTAATAGCCATGAGATATTTATTTACTTAAATAAACAGTGGTCGACAAATCACCCAAAAATCTACTCGCCGAACCAAAAAATCTACTCACCACCTAGCCCCGCCCCCAGCCTGCCATTAGTCCCGCCCCTAGCCCTGCCCCCACTTTTAAAAAAAGGCGTAAATTGCTACTAAGAATTGAATGTGTGAGTGTGTGACTAGTCGGGTGGGTAAGTGTGTGAGTAGGGTGGGTGGGTGAGTGTGTGACTAGTCGGGTGGGTGAGTGTGTGAGTAGGGTGGGTGGGTGAGTGTGTGACTAGTCGGGTGGGTGAGTGTGTGAGTAGGGTGGGTGGGTGAGTGTCAAACGTGGCATGTCACTGCAACATCAACGGAGGATCCCCTGGGCTGCAGCTGATGTCCGTGACCAGCTGGCAAACTCCGAGACAGCAATGGGAGGTCTGCTCAATGCTGATTATTTATCCGAACAGCAATGGGAGGTCTGATCAGTGCTGTTAGTTAATCCTACGCGTTTCACCAACGTATCGCTTCCTTAGGGATACTGTCAGGGCATGCTGGACCCCATATAAATACGCTCTTATAAATTGATCAAACATTGATTTCTTAATTAATTGGCTTTATTGGGTATTTAACCCCCTATGTATATTTAATGGGGATGTCACCCACCTGCAGCATTCAGTGGTTCATGTCATTTATTTACAGTGTTCGACAAACCTATACATTTGCACGCCCCGGGCGAGTGGATTTAACACCGTGGCGAGCTCCTATTGGCCCAAGCAGCACACATGTTTTTTTTTTAATTTTTCCCTGCTCGCGCTGCTGTTTAATTTCCCCAGCTCGCGCTGGAGAAAAAAAAAAAGCCGGAGGCGGGTTCATGTTGTTGAGGGAGATTACCCCGCCTTCGGCTCTCTGAGCAGTGCCTTCCCTCCTCCCCCACCCCTCAGCAATACTTTCCCTCCTCTCATCAGCGCTTTCACTCCTCCCCCTTCCGGCAGCCAGCCCCTTCCACGCCTCTGTCTGCCACAGGCCCCTGCAGGGCCATCTGTCGCCCCCCCCTCCCATCGGGCCATCCGCCCCCCCCCCA